>WJFF01000031.1:189093-204537 GCA_011800825.1 Fonsecaea pugnacius | reverse complement strand
TGAGTCCGTCGACTAAGGGTGCCCAGGATGCAACTGATGCAAGGAGCTTGATGCATTGAACACTCAGATGGCCGGAGAGAGCCGCTTCAGCAAGACCGACAGGAAGCATAGCGACTTCGCGGCATATATCGGGAGGGAACGGATGTCGGATGTATTCAATGTGGCTTTTGGGAATGGCGGTTGGGTCATCAGGACTGATCTGAAGGTATTGGCCGAGGGCAACGTAGAACTCCATTCTACACCTTATGTTAGTAGAGTTCGACGTGGACGATTTCTGGAGACATACGTCGTCAAGAGGGCCCGAACCGCGAGATGAGCAGGCGTATTTCCAAGTCCACCACGTAGCGAGATAATTTGCCTGGCCCCTTTGAGATGAGATTTCAGTGACGCCAGATCCCTACGACTGGACTAGAGACAGGTTAGATTCGAGGAGCCCATGTGGTGGATTGACGTACATCGGCAATCATCAGATGAGTAATTGAAATCAAGACACCGTCGTCGAGGTGCGCGGACGGCGCAGAAAGGCGTTCTCGCAGAGAAAGGATGGCTTCGTTCTGCAATTTGAGCATGTCCCGGGAGCGATTGACATGAAAGGGATCACGGCGCCAGTCATGGAGACTCTGGGCCCCGAAAAGCAGACATTTGAAGAGACCTGGGTCTTGCATTGACAACGGGAAAAGGACTGATATCACTGGATGCTCGACATCGGGAGTGATTTTCAAACACAGCTCTTCCTTCCGAAGTATGGCAATGTCTGCGAGTGTCAGCCGAGTCTTTGCCTGGAGACCTTGGAGACCTTTGTGATCTTACATTCGTCAATACTTTCCGTTGGAAGAGGGCTTGTTCCGGATGGATACGACGCAAAAGCCTCGCGTCGATGGGAATCCAGCGGCGTAATGATAAGCTTCGCCTTCGCCACGAGCCTGCGAGATGTGTTGGATCGCTCTGCTTCGCCATTCCCTTCTTCTTGAAGAACATCTCGACTGAGGTTCCGACTGTCATGGCCAATGAACTCGCGAGCTCCCATCAGGCTGAAGGGCTGATTAGTTCATCTGTATTGAGGCGGAGGTGATGGATTGTGATTCAGGCCAACTCCATGGCGGCAGGATAGGTGGAAAATTAAAATTAGCCGCCGTTGTAGGATCCGACTTCAGTAAGACCGATAGGACTTTTACGAGCTGTCGATGTGCTGTTTGATAGAACTGTGGTCTATCTCAACTCTTCCCGCAACGCGGCTGGAGGGAAAAAGAAAACACTCTGGACAGTCGAAGGATTCTTTCCCTGCTATCCCTGCAACAAAACAGAAAGGGCAGGCCGTGAAGGGTGTGCGTAAGGCAGATGAGGGAGGGCTGAAGGACATAAAAGGAATCACACAACTTCGGTACTGCGAATTTTCCACGCCTTTGCCGCTACGGTCGAGCCAGTACTTCGGCTATTTGTTGATTGCGTGAAGAAGCTTTTGAGCGAGCGACTTCTGGAAGAACCGCTTGAGTCTTGTTGCTCTTGTTCTCGCTTGTTTCGCCCCCCTTGGACCAATTGAATTAGTGCTGACGTTTCTGCAGTTTGGGATTAGTTCCCGTTGGAGATAGCCACTTGCAGTACCGAAATGTCCAAGGGGGCCAGGATTGTTAAGTCGCCTTCCGCGCGTGAACCCAATAATGAAGGACTCGTCTTTGCGTTGTAGAATGGCATACTTGTATTCGGTACTCAGTAGGCAACACGAAAATGACACGCTGACCGAAACGACGGGGTGGTTGCTGTGGACGACAACATTCGCTTTTGGGACCCAGTCAGTTCTCCTCTGCCTGGCTTCTTTAATTTGTTTCAGAGGGTCGTCCAATGGCCACGATCCGCAGTTTCGCCGATTGGCGTGTATCCAACCACATGAGGTTGATCTCCCCGATTTTGCATGGGAACCACATACAAGAAGATCGATGCCGAACTGTCTTGATTGAGAAATCGATTCCATGGCAAACGAGGCCCGTATACCCCCTTTCGACACTTCCACCGCCACGGACACCATCCCTTGATCTGAACCTTTGGTCAGGCAGGTACACAAGGTGTCAAGACACTGTTCCACTATCCGGAGCCAGTGCAAGCTCCCAGTTCTTGGTGTGCCAGAGTTGGATATATGGGTCAATAAATCAAGATGCGCTACGAGGGAGGACGGGGATAGAGGACTTTCGGAGCTTGATACTAGTAGTCTTAACTCTGTTTCCATGACCGTGGCTGTATCCGCGTTAACGAGGTGGCCAGAACTCCGAGACACTTCCGTTATGGGGCCTCGCAAAGGAGAGCAGGCAGCATTCTCGGTAGTCATGACAGGACCGCTTCGTTCACATCGGAAAGTTGACTTGGCCTTCCTGCCTTCTCACAAAATGGCACTTTGTTAGCACTGCGGGGATGAGGTGTCACCCGTTTCCATCCGGTTGGCTCGCGATACTCTTCCGGGGCCCCTGGGTCTCGGGGTTTTCGACAGTTGCTTGTCAGCCCAGAGAATGTGCCAGAACAGATATGTCCAAGGGCGGTTTGACGCATGGTTAAAATACCAACCTGGAATCCAAGAGGGGAGCACGATAGGACGCAGGAGCTGCTCGACCAGGAGAAACATGAAGCCGGAAGAGGTGGCCTTGAGTAAATTAATAGGATACCTCCTTAGCGAATCTCCAGTAATGAGGAAATGCCTCAACGAGACATGCTGGCCAGAGGCGTGTGAATCTCCTCACGGGAATCACTTTGCTTGATGGTGAATAGAATAAAAGGAAGCCACGGTCTTACAGCGCAACCATATCAGTTTGACATCTATGTTCCAGTCCAGAGTGTGCACTACATTGGCACTATGCAGACACGGCCGTGTACCTCGCAGTAATCTGGTGAATGTGCTGTACCGAGTATTCGTATGTTGGTTGCGCAGTTGCTGTGGCGGATGATGACGCAGTGGCTCAGCCCCTGAGGTGATGAAGAGGCTGAAAAGGTTTGATGGACCTTGGCGCCCAGACATTATCCAATGAGAAGCGACGCATCTTGTATTTGTCCAAGCTGTCTTACGCAACTGCCTCGAGACGAAGCCCCACCTTCACACTGTTAATTGGCTGCCGTCTCCATGGCGATTGCCTTGTCTGGAACCTCCCGAACCTCCGTCGCTGGCGAGCGGCCGAAACTGGATTTTCTGCAAGGCTGCGGACTTGTCTTTGGCTCATCCCGCAAGGCTTGGTGCCCACTCCGGCCCCCCCAAGTGTCACTAATTGTCGATACACCGCAAACGTGATGATGGTGGCTCATCAGTGACATAGCACTGCTCCACCTCCAGTTGCCATGGACAGGACGTCATGTTTGAGGCGCAACTGACTTTCAGGTATATATCATTGACCTTTTGGAATGCTGCTCCTTCATCCAAGGTTGACTTTTCGTATTCAGATAGTCGACTAACCTCCACATCAACGTCTTCGTCTCTTTCTACCCCGCCAAGGCCACCGAGATCTCATCGACATCACGATACCTCTCCTACCCAGACACTATCAACATGCATTTCTCCAAGCCGTTGATTCTGGCCTTTGCCGTCAGCGCTGCTGCTCAAGGCGAAGTTAGCTCGGACATCAGCTCACTCGTGTCAGTCGCCACCTCCATCGCCAGCGGCATAACCTCCGCCGCTGGCTCCGGCATCACTTCCGCAGCATCAATTGCATCGTCCCTCGCGAGTGCTATCCCTTCAGGCGCCGAGTCGCTCGTCTCTGCCGCCCAATCCGAGGCTTCTTCCATCTCCTCGGACGCATCCTCCAGAATTGCCAGTCTCTCATCAGTTGCAGCCACCGCCAGCCCCTCTGCTCAGAGCAGCATCTCGAGCGAGATCAGCAGTGTTCTGGCCAGCGCAAGCTCTGCCCAAAGCAGCATTGTAAACAGTGCCACTTCAGCAGCATCCTCCTTTTTGACCTCGGCCTCCAGCACCGTTAGCGACGTCGCATCCTCTGCGTCATCAGTTGCCACCAGCGGCGCCTCGTCGGTGGCGAGCAGTGCGTCCGCATCTGCATCCAGTGCTTCTGCTTCTGCGACCAGTGCAGCCGGCAATGGCGCCGCCGACGGTTATACCGTGCCTGCTGTGGGAATGATGGGTAGTCTTTTCTTGGGAATGGTTGCGCTCTTGTAAATAGTACACGAAAAGTGTTATTATCGTCCGACAGGATGCAGATTCTAGCTGCAAATGAACAAGTCTCATTTTGGTAACTTGGAAGTTCTTGAACTTATCTCGATGTTTCATTGACTCTAAACATAAAATCTTATGTCTCACTTTAGACAGTGTAATGTGTTTTTGAGGGGTGGTACCAATGTATGAAAAGGTTCAATAGGAGTTGGAAAAATGCTGCAGCTCAGCCGTCTGGGTGAGATATGCCAGGTGAAATAGAGTTTCGGCTGCCACCAAAGCAAGGTGGATCTAAACATATCACGAATCATTCTTTATCTTCCCCTTACCGTGCTCTACTCTTCAATGTCAGATGAACCCAGCAATACTCAGAGATCTATGATATCTTCTCTATTCGTCAAAAGGAGGCAGATATGTCTGAAAGGGGATCAGAATGGAAAACCTCTAACCCAAGCTGCAGATTGAAAGCTGGGGCGGTAGACACGGCGATTCTGAAACCTGCCTTTGCGGAAACTTCATGTGATCGACGTAGACTGCGGTGACGAAAATGCTCACATCGGCGGCCGCCCGTCACAACTCGCAGGCGGGTGAGACCCTCGCAGAGAAGCGATGGGGCAACCCCAGACCAACATCCCGTCCTTAACTCGCCTCATCCCGCCTCATCTTGTTTCAAGGCTAGCCATGTGGAACACTCGGCAGGTCACCGGCGTCGAGAGCCACTGAAGGAAGTCAATGACCTCATGTCGCAGCAGCACCGGTGGCGCAAAGAGGAGGCCGTGTCTCATGATCCGTGACCTCGCGAGTTGTCCAGGCATAGAGCTTTGTCCAGAGCGTTGCGCCTCGCTTGGCCTCTGATTACACCGGTTAGTTGGCTTCCTAGGCAGGCGAAGATCACCCGCGGCATATTGGTCGGGCACCTTTCCTTTCCCCAGCTCCTCTGGCAGCTCCTCTGGTCCGTAGCCACTGAGAACACTGACAGAGACAAGACACATAGTCACCGCCGGATGCGCCGGCACTTTGTCGCATGGAAAGCCTCTTCTAGGGGAAATTTCCTCTGGGCTTTTGACAGGATCACAAGAAGTGGGTAAAGAACCTCGTTTCAGCAACATTCGGGGCATCTTCAGGCGGTATTGGGCAGCGATAGATGTACTATCGGGACTCCGCAAGCGCGAACAACGGTGTGATGGCGCAAATAGTAAGCGGTAGCCACATGTACTCCGAGATTGCCACCGAGTAAGTCGTAGTAGCCTGCTATAAGGCGAGTGGGGATGTAGGTGTAACGAACAGCTCTATGCACCATGACGGCAAAAGAGTCTTGGAAGCGCTGGTCGAGAACAGGTTGTCGCATGACCGAGTTGATAGTCAAAGGGAGATGAACTGGTTCAGAGAGTTAGCCGTCGGATCGGGCTGACTGGGAGGCACCCACGATGGTGACATGGGCATTGCGCTCTCTACCCGAGACCTGGAACGGGAAGTGATAGCCTGAATGTCGATCCATAGTACTATAACATCCGGTCGTGGAATTCAAGCCGAGGTCGATCTCCGCCCCGGTTGGGCACGAATCGACTTCGTTGCTGTCACGTTCTCCCGAGCGGAAAGTACATGGCGACAAGATAGCTCTTTAGAACATGATGAACCAAACGCGCACAGTTCTCAGGGTTTGACGCGTTCCCTAGCACGCCCGTTATGCAGCGACCCCCACTTTCTTTGCTTTAACGGTCTCATTCCGCTGCCAGCATCCAATTGGAATTGGTCTTTGACGGCCGCCTCACCTAGACGAACTTCAATGTTGAACGTTCTTTAGCTGGGCGGAGCTTTTTGGAATTGCTTCATAGACGGCGATCTGGAGGCAACAGTTGTGGCGGGTCAGCATCCACAGTTGGGCTGCGACAACGGGTGAGAACATTAGGGAAAGAGAAACTGGGGGCAGGCAAATTGCTGGAAATAGGATTGTATGGGAGGAGTGGCAGGTAGCAATGTTCAGGCGGATGATTGTTTCATTCGTCCTTTTGTCAGGGCAAGGCTGGTGACAGTACCGAGTACATTCTGAGATAAGATGGTACGGGCGACTTTGTTCAAGCTCAGGCTGAGAAGGATTGTGGCGCAGGACAGGACAAAACGAGACTCTCTGTTGGGTGTCAAATTAACTCTAGTGAGGCCTGATTGGGGCGGCATCCTGAAGGCTGGGTTTCTGGGAACGGTGGCTGACTCTTCTTTCCCTTTGTCAATAGAGCTCGACAGTAGGCTGTATCCCTTTTTTGCAACCCGTCCATACTGTTTATAGCTAGCACTCGTAAGGGAATGTGCTGGTGGCGGTTTGTTTCCAGCTTGTTTGTAAAGTTCGGAGAATGGAGGATGGGGTTCTGGTACCGCAGTTAACGCTGCGGCGTGTTGGTTTCAGAATCAGGCGCCAATGCTGAGACGAGTCGCTGTGATCATCGAAGCAATAGCCCCTAAGCGGACCTGGTGAGCGCTTCGCCGGCTCGAGGCAATCAAACGGTAAGGGTCACTGATCCAGAAGCTATCTCGTCGCAACAAGAGGCGGGCTGGAAAATGGCAATGCTACGGTGGCAAAAAACAAACCAAAGGGTCCACGAGGAGACGAGAGGGTGCGAAAAGTACGGGACACCAAATACCCTTGAGTTTGTTTTGCCGCAGTTTGCTGCAGGAACAGGTGGACTGCGATAGGCTTGGGAGGTAGAATGATGGAACACCTGCAGGTTGTTGTGGCGGGATGACCTCTGACAGGTAAGTGAGGGAGCCACACAGCTGGCATGCACGCCCGTAGTTTAACTAAACATGCATTAAGTAGGCACATAGGCACTTCGTACAGTGAAGGTCCTCACAGAGCGAACAGGTTTCCCCCCAAGTGTGAACCTGCAGCTTGCTTCCGCAGCCCTGCAGCCGCAGGGTGTGACACTTGGCTCCCTTTGCTCTGTCGGCACAACGTCATTCCCTCACCCCGGGGTTCGACTTTGCCAAAGGGAATACGAAAGGGTGGGCAGGGGCCCTCTCTCGAATGAGAATATGCCGCACGTAGCACTGGTAGGTACGAGTACAAGCGTCCTCTCAACTTTACGAGTAATTCGTAGCCCGGCGCCCGGGCTTGCCCATAGCCCCCCCCCTTCCCTCCTCTCCCTAAGGGCCAGGTGCCTCGTAACCAGTCCTGCCAGTGCCGTGTCCCAGTGGATTGTCTCAATTTCCAGCCAAAGTCAATTGAATTGGCTGCCCAATTAATCCACATTCCAAGGGGATTCCCACCACCATGGCACCTTTTCCTGCTTGCCAATCTTTAGGAACACGAATCCGAGCCCGTCACGGTAGTGTGCGACTCTGGTTCTCGATTGGGCGTCGGTCGTCTTGTGTTTCGTTTGAATCACAAAGTCCCCTTTCCCACCCTGCCAACCCACAGCCCTGCCAACCCTGCTTACCGTTTCCATAGCCTTCTGGTTTCCATCCCCGTCAACCCATCCACCCAAACATCCACCCCTTTAGCACCTTTCGCCCTGTTGCGGATGCTGCCGTTTGTTTCTTTTGGTTTTGGTTACCCGGATCCCTGGTCCCCTCGTCATCTGAGTCACTGGCAACACGCCAGCAAGGCTTAGGATTTTCAGTTGCCTGATGCTAGATCCCGATTTGGGATTCTGCCTGATGCCGACCCATCCTCACCAGGCTTCAGCAACCAAATAAGCCTGGATTGCTGATTCCTGCAATTGTGACTCTTCAGCATTGCTGTGCACTTGCTATAAAGCCGCCTTCAATTCCTCCTCCATTCTACCCCCTCGAATCTCATACAATCCAACAGTCAGCACTCCCAAATCACACACAATCCCATCACAACACAACCATCCCCCAAGAAACCCCCTTAGCGACATTCTTGGAACTCGCCCCCACCTCCATCCACTGTCACCACTTTTAGCACCTTCGCCACAAGGTTTCCAATTCTCAGAGGGCCATCCTTCCAGACCTTCTTGGAATCAAACCATCCCATCAAATCTGTGAACCTTGCACCTGCGGTATAAATCTCAGAGCATCTCCTCGCTGAGGTTCTGCGTCCTATACATCACCCTTCCAGACACATTTACCCCACCACCATCAAGTAAAAGAAACAGGTCTATCGCAGACACACTCCAATTCTCCAGTCGTCACTATTGGTTGAAATGGCTCCTCAATACCACAGCTCTTCTGGCTCCAGCAGCGCTGGTGAGAGAATCTACCACGATCCACGGAGAGAACAACGCGAGCGCAAAGAGCCTCGCAAACCTGTCAAGCGAGAGGTGGTCATCGTCCACCACCGCGATGCTGTCACTCGCGACCAGACCAGATCCTCGGACATGACCCATAACAGATGGAGGTGAAAGTCAAATAAGACAAAACCACTCCAAGAAATGCACGCTATGCATGCCTGTACGAATCAATCATACTGCACACTGGGATTTTGATACCAAGCGGAAGGAGTCTGGGAAAATGGAATACTTGGATTGGGCACGATGGGGAGTTTACTGGGTTGTTTTGGGGCGTTCATGCGTGATCAATACTCTTGAAGAGTATGCAGCAAGACTGTCACACAAGCATTTTCCTTTGTTACCAGTGCAGGGTTGCCATTCAACGCCTCTTTTGTACTACTCTCGAGGTCCTGGCTACTTTCCCAGGCCTCCTGTCTCTGATTGTGGATCAGATGGGCAAATGTCACCAATATCTCAGATAGAAATCCACGGACGCGAGTCTTGGGTGTATGTGGCGAGGTGGACGAAGCAGTGTTCATTGTTATGGGAACGTTTCCACCTTCACAGGGTCTATCTAACTTTATCGATTGCCGTATCATAATCATCAGCCTATCGATAACAATGATGATAATCAATCTCATTCAGGTCCTTAAGTCTACTACTCGTCCTCGTGCAGTCTTTATGTGTTTCTATTCTTGTCGTTATTGCAGGACGGATGTTTCCCCTTTGCCCGGCGCAGAACAAGAGAGTTTTTTCCCTCCCGTCTTCCTCATGTCTCCTTTCAATGTCGATCCCGCAGCCCAAAAGCATTCGGTCGGAGAGCATAAGATCGTCCTGCAGAGCAGCCAATCGTGACAGGTGAGGCGGCGGCTTAGCTGCTTTTGCTTCTAGCTGCGGCGGGCGCAGTGGACACGGGGCTCCTCCTCTAGTCAGAGGTCGAAGTTGGCGGATGGAAAACGAACAGCTGGAGCGTACCGGATGGGTTCCAATTTGATGGTTACACCCGTCGATGCGGGTCACTGGGGCTCCTGGGCAAAACTCCTGCAATTTTGGTTTTAGGGCCCGCGGCACTTTGCTCCACAGGGACTGGCAGCTTGAACTTGAAGGGCAATGGGGTGGGAAGGGAAGGTTTGGAGGGGAGAGAGAGAACTTGCATGATCACGCATGATGACCCGAGCCACAAGGCAGTTCTCGTCAGTTCTATCCTATTCTTTGCTTTGCTCCGAACCCGCCGCTCACTGTCCGGATCCAAAGAGATTTCTTCAACTTGGCGGAACTTTTGTATCGGCTTCGCACTCTTCGGGGTCCCCTCTCTCAAGTATCGGACGTGCTGCGAACACATCAGTACAGAACAATTTTATGTAAGATGGAATGCCACCATCTGGTGCCATTGCATCCATCAATCTGCGCCTTGCCAATGCTTTGATCTCTCAGTCAACTTTGAATGCCTCTAAGCAGGCGCATTGTGCATGGCGCGCGGTAGTCCAAAGGGCCGTGCATTTGGTCCCTCTTTCGGTTCGATCAGCCAGTTCCTCCAATCCGTACCGTCCAACTGGCACCAGCTACTACTGCATGCCACGACGATGACCTGCCGCAGCTCTTTGCTGCCGTCTGCGAATGAGACCTGTCGCAGATCACTTGCAGCTGTTGCTGAGCTGTCGCCTCCGAAGTACCATGCGTCCAAAAGCTCTCCGACTCGTTGACCGCCAAAGGTCCCGTATCCTCCCAATCCTCACTCCCCGTCGATTCGTTGCCCCTTGCAGCACTGGTTTGCTGCTACTACCCATTTCGATGAGAGGGAGATCCAATATCCAGCATGTCGGCTACTCGCGGATAAGTGCCAGATCCACGAGTTGTGATTCAGCTGCACACCATCGTGGAGAATCATGGCTACGGCCGACGCCGAAGTTCTGGTCCACGTGTCCGAGTCCCTGCGACGTACTTTCTCCTCCCACTGAGCCTCCTTCAATTGCACAGAATACCTTTCTATTGAGTGCTTCTACTTTGTGTGCCATGTGCACATGCTCAGATATCTACATTGGATGGTTCGATTGTCGTCATCTCGATGCTGCGCATGGCAACAGGAGGTAGCTATGCCAACCCCAGTGTCTCGATACGTACCGAGAAGTCTTACCATGTAAAAGAATTCCTGACTTACGCAACCAATCAGAGCCTAGTTGTCGTGTTTGAGTGATTTCTGCAGGTACAGTGTTGTTCAAATGACAGCCTCCCAGCGGTTCTTCGTCCTGAGGTACGTGTGGCTGTGCGGACCAACTGCTGGCGACACAGCCTCCTTTCGTGTGCTTCGGCTAGCTGCGTATCGAGCTCCGCGGACAGTAGATGCCTGGTCCTGCATTGAATCCCCCATACAGTCCACGACAAGAACTCCCATTCCATTGCAGGCGGAGTAGGGCCTTTGGATGGCCACGTCAAGAGCAAAGACTGGGTAGCATTCCAAGCGTTCTAGCAGGACAACTCCACACTGCCCGGCCCAGGTCAAAGCACATGCATTCAGTGTGATTATCGACACATGGTCAGGCTACTCAGTCTATGGGCGTGCTGGCTAAGATTGGGGAGATGTGAGCACGCAAGGGGGCCTCTGTAGTGCTCGACGCTCGGACAGAGATGTCGGTCTCAATCGACCAAGCCAGCTCGATGGGTTTTCGCCCAAAGCCTCCCTTGTCTCATGCTCGATATACACGAAAACACGCCCGGATCCCGCGTGCTTCTGGGATTTATTATCATCATTATTACCCGGCGCTAAAAGCCGGTCTTGATATGTACTCCTTCTGTACTTGTACTCGGCCTCTTGGCACCAGAAGCTTTGACTGGTTTAACATGGGCGTGCATGGCTTCAAGTAGATACTTCGGTCCCAGATGAGGAGTTCGAAGCTTTGCTGATCTTCCTGCAGGGAGATGGATTCCATCCCCTGGGTGCGGCTGGATGCGCCTCGTGGGAAGCTTAGCAGGCACCATGAGGGGGAGAGGACGCCCAGGCCGCCTTAATTTTCGCAGGTGTTGAGACTCTGCAGTGCTGATCCCCCCCTTTTATGTATCTTATTATCTTATTATCCTTTCAAAGGCACTCAACTCATTAACGACCAAGCTCGATTGCGTGACAACTAGGTTTTGTTCGTTCGTTCGTTCAGGAGCATCCTTTTTGTAGGGACCACATAGAACAAAATACTCGCACGCTTATGCAGTTTCATACTCCTTTCAACCTTTGGGAGGCTTGCCTGCCAAGTCTGCAAGACAAAACCCCCTGTGCTCTCTCACTGCTCACCGCATTTGTAGTTGGATTCAAAAGAAATAAATTATGCCTGGTGTGCTCGCTTCACGTCCTTCTCATCTTTCTTTCCATTCCAAAAGTCTCTCTTTGTGCTGGTCCTTACAATTAATTACAAAAGACACTCCGACTTCTGTAGATATTACGGTATGGCATTGGCACACGCGGCATTCCAACCCTCTCAGCTGTCCACCTGGCTAATTTGAGATACAGAGAATAACGAGTCAAACATGGCTCCAGTCGCTGCCGTTCTCTGCGGGAAACATCCGCAATTGACCGAATATATGCTCAAGAATCTTCTTCCGAAGATCGAGGGTGAGTTCTTTGTCCTAGACGGCGCTTCCTGAGAGGGGGAAATCTATCGAATGGAAATTGGTTCAATCGAAACGGGCTCGTTTACTGAATCTACGTCGTGTTAGTCGTCCATGTCTGCAACAACACCGACACTGCAGTCTCTGAGATCCCGGCCCTCCTGAAAGGCACCGTCAGCCCTCCCTCGTCAGGTCTGGGGTCGAACGCGGAGGGAGCTGGCCGGTCCGACATTTCACTCATCATCATCGGCGGAGGCTTCTCGCCAGAAGACTTTGAAGCCATCAAATCAGCCGCCGACAGCGTGAAGCCCCTGCCATTGTTCTGTGCCGACACCAGCAAGGTCCCTGCCGGTGCGGGCCCCCCGCCTCCTGAACTGATCAAGAAAAGGATGTTGGATGCTATCGAGAAGGAGGAGAAAGGCGAAGGAGAGTGGGCCCCTGGCTTGTACATGTATTGATCAGCAGCCCAGGCTCTTTTGAGAGACGGATTTCCCAGAGGCTGAAAGGACTATTGGAGCTTTGGTCTCGGATGTCAAAAGATAGAGAGGGGGGATGCGCCCGAGTGCCGCTGACATGACCGGGACTCGGTCGGCTCTTTTGCTCTTTTGAGGCTGCTAAACATAGGCACAACAATCTCCATATGACTATGTACTTTCATGCTTCTACCAAACTTGATGTTAGGCTATTGATCAATCTCACTTTCTCTCCACGGAGATCTTCTGGATCGGCAGCACATCAAATCGTGCCTGTGGCGACGAGACTTTGGCGGCTGGGGACATCTTGACGCTCTAACGCTCGCAGTTCGGGCGGGGCAATATGGCAATATCATAACCCAAGCATGTGCTCGTAGATATCAAAACGTGGGGATCATCTGGCGCTAGGATCTGCTTGGAAACTCTTGTCTTTGGTCATCATGTCTGAGCTCCTTGCGTCAATGGATCAATTCACCTTGAGCTGCTGGTGCCATCTTTGCCCAGCTCACTCATGGTTACACAAAGGTCCTTCCCTCCACCTGTCACCGTCCACCTCTTTCCAATAATCATCCCTGATGCCATGATGCCTGATGTCAGGACCCGTCAAACTCCCCGATGCCCTTGTTACTGGCTCACCAAGCGGCTATGGCCTTGATTGCGTCTACTTTGACCCCGTCTTGGACGCACTTTGATTTTGATACCCTCTTGTCCCCGCAATGTCTCTCTCTCTCTTGAGCAGCTATCTACCAGACCTCCAAACACGACTATGTATCACGAGAGATTAGCAACACTTCTTCAGATATAAAGAACTAGGGAGATTGCTTGACACCAACTACAGCATGGATGTGCACTTCTCTTTGGTCATAGCGGTCATCTGTGTTCTTGCTCTGTATGTGCTTCACCGGGTGGCAGAAGAGCAGAAAAACGAGGCGGGTTTACCACCAGGTCCCCCACGAGCCGCAATATGACTGGCTGACTAGACTTCAGGAGTATAGTGCTATCGCGGACCTCCATGGCTGCCGTCCGCCCCCAAGGCTTCAAAATCAGAGACCCCTAGGTCTCGACCGCCTTGAGCAGATCTTCCGAGCCAATGCCGAATCAAGACTTATGGAGCTTTTCCTTTTCCACTTTCGTCAAACAGGAAATACCCTTGAACAGGTATTCTTAGGGACAAAGGCATTCGGGACTATCGACCCGGCAAACCTCGAAGCTATACTAAGTTCGCAATTCAATGGTGAGCCTGCTTCGACGTCCCGTCTGCACGATGGAAAGCTGACGCCCTTGGCCAGATTTTAGCATGGGGTTGAGGAGAGAGATAACGTTTCCCATGTTTGGGGATGGTATTTTCACTCAAGAAGGCGCTGCGTGGAAGCATTCGAGAGACTTGCTCCGGCCACAGTTCGCCCACAAGCAGTATGAGAACTTGGAAGTTTTCCGGGACTCTGTCGACGACCTTCTCAATGCAATCCCAAGTGATGGTGGTGTCATCGACCTCCAGCCGCTCTTCTTTCGCCTCACCCTCGACACCACGACCGCCTATCTTTTTGGTGAATCCGTCCGAAGCCTGCGAACCCCTGAATCAGTCGGCGAGAAATCCTTTGCTGTTGCGTTCAACACTGCTCAGGCATATGTCGCCAAACGCTTCCGGCTTCTCGACCTGTACTGGGTGATTGGCGGCAAACCATTCCGTGAAGCCTGCAGCAACGTGCACAAGTTTGCAGACCAGATCATCGACCGGAATTTATTGCATAAAGGAAAACGCATGGGTGGCGATGAAGCTGGGCTCGGTTTTCTCGATACCGTGGCAAAGGATATACCAGACCGACGTGCGCTTCGAGGTCAGATTATAAACCTGTTAGTTGCAGGTCGTGATACAACGGCTTGTCTTCTGTCATGGACATTGTACGGCAAACAACACCATTGCCCCTTGTTGACTAGCCTCTGAAAACATGCTGACTTTGATGTACAGCTTCAGTTTGGTCAGACACCCCAAAGTGCTCGACAAACTACGATCAGAAATCAGCGATGCCTGCGAGTGCGAGGCAGAATTGAACCGGAATAGTCTTCGTAATATGACCTATCTTCAGAACGTTATCAAAGAGAGTCCGTTGTCCCACCCTTGCTTAGCTCGTATACCAGACTTGACTCGGCCTAACTAACCTAATCGATAGCTCTTCGACTGTATCCCTCAGTGCCTGTGAATTCCAGGACAGCCACGAGGACGACCATTCTGCCCACAGGAGGCGGTCCGGACCGGAAATCTCCCGTGCTGGTCCCCAAAGGCGCTTCGGTTGCGTACAGCGTCTACGCCATGCATCGAAGACCCGACCTCTACGGAATGGACGCCGAGCTCTTCCAGCCCGAAAGATGGGACGAAGACTTGCCCTTGAACTAGGATCTCACGAATGCCAAATGGGGCTATCTTCCGTTCAATGGTGGGCCACGGATATGTTTGGGCAGTATGATCTCTCCACCACTGAAATATTTGGGGAGGAACAACATGCTAGCTGACATGATGATGCTCCAGTGGACTTTGCCGTGACTGAGGCTGCCTACACGATTGTACGACTGATTCAGCGGTTTCCCACCATCAGACTTCCTCCGGGGGAAGTGGTCGAGCGGACCGGGGTGGAAAAGCAAACGATGACCCTCGTTATGTCCATTACCGAAGGTTGCAAGGTTGAATTGCAGTGCTAGTGATTGAATGGCTTGAGCATGATGAATATTCCTCGTTCCGCAACAGATATCAAGGTTGTATTTGATCTCTCAACAGCTCTGCGGCAGCGTTTTGTTCGCATGGTTCTCAATTTGACGTCTGTCGAGGGGAGTGCGCTATAGATTGATGGATGGAATGCTGCAATACCTGGTAAGGACCGGGAGAATGGGCTTTGAGCACGGTTGATAGCAGCCCGATATGTGGGAACACCGACAATGAACATCACAGGCTTCCACGATTGCAGCTGGCCTCGTTGGATACCCAAGCTAGGACAGGGCATGATTGTCTCCCCCC
>WJFF01000031.1:171130-181863 GCA_011800825.1 Fonsecaea pugnacius | reverse complement strand
ATTCAAGTAAGCCCAGCCTCCTCCCTAACCTCCTATTTCCCCCCCTGTATTTATTCACACTGTTTACGGCTTCTAATATCTTTTGATTGCAGATATGTTTGGTACGCCGTGGTCGCCTTTGCCTGTGTCGCAGTCATAGCGGCGTGCTTTACGGTCAACTACGGCGACTTCATGACCGATGAGGTGGCTCGGAAAATGCACGGTCGAATTGTTGGAGAGAAGAAAGAAGAGGGTTTGCCTGAGAAAGACCAGGAGGCATGAATTTACCTGACTTGACTGAACCAGCCAGCCCGAAAAAAAGAGTCTCCAGATAGTCTTTGAGGAAATCTCGGGGATCAAGATGATCTAGCGCATAGAGGGGACTGTCTCTCAGATACCACATCTGATATTAATCTTCATTTCCTCTCGATGTCTAACCCTCCTGTCTCTCTCCACTACTCTTATTGAGTCGGCAGATTCTCTGCGGGCGTCGATTCGACTGACCCCCAGAAGCCTTGCCATTAGCTTGCCAATCTTGCCAGCTCTTGTTCAAGCTCTTCACAGCGCTGTGTGAGTGCTTCTCAGCTGCAAGGCCAAGTCGAGGCAATGATATAACGAAGGCGGAATTTCAGCAAAAACCCCGGACGGAATAATCGGAACTATTTGCGGGATTGCTTGTAGTGAGTTCCAGTTCTTCCTGTTGTTTTTCAGGGACGGGATACGGTGGAACATCGAGTTTCTCGTCGACTGCCATGTCTCTCCGAAGACATTCAAATGATCAGTAGAGTAGAAAGACCTCCTCCCTAAAGCGACCTGTTGGGTGAGCGCAAAAGCTACCAGAGGGCGAAAGCCAATAGAGTGCACCCTAACAGTATAGCCAATCAAATCCGCAGCATTTTAGACATTCTTTGCTCCGTATCTACTATAGTTCTCCCAGACAACAACGACGCACGCGGACGAGGCACCTTTCTCGTACGAAACAGGGAAGTCTAGGTTCTGCCGCTCGATGCTCGCAGGCCACGCGTCTGGGTTGCGAGGGCAATGAAACGTGAGGAAATGGACCTCAGATCCTATGTGTACATGTACAGATTTCGGCCTTGTAGCCTTGATCGACTATATGAAGCATCATGTTGTCGAGTGATTTCGGTCGATTGTTGGTTATATGGCGATATGCCCATCTGATACGATCGGACGGGTGAGTAGGTGGAACAAGATAAACACCAACCATACTTGTACTGCCTGTTCGTATACCAGTTGATGCGAGTGGTGTGACCACCAGAATCCACGATCCACGACCTATAAGTAGTCGTCGGTCAAGCGGCGGCTGATACCTCTTGGACAGCGCCGGCCACAGCGCCGCCCTGGCTGTCAATCTGGAGTTTCTTCTTCTCCGCCTCGAACGGATCCAGCGGCACGTTAACCTTCCAGTCGTTGGCAGGATCGTTCTCACCAAAGGCGTAGAGCCCGTCGTCATATGTATTTGTGCGGCGCATGTCCCGCTTGTACTTGAACTTATACTGAGAGTCATCGAGAGCGCGGTGCCAGACGGCCGTGTTGTCCCACATGACCAAGTCGCCGTTCTGCTCCCACTTGACCTTGAAGACGTTGTCCGGCTGCGTACCGTGGGCGATCAGCTCCTGCACTAGCTTCTGCGTCTCGGCGATGGTATAGCCGTCGAAGCGGTAGGCGTAGCTCGTCACGTACAGGTTCATACGTCCGCTATCTTCGTGCGGATAGACGGCTTTCCAGCGCGAGATGGACCAGTCGTACGGGTCGACGTCGCGGTAGAGCTCCGGGGCAGCCGACCGCCGATTGTGGATCAGCGAGCAGTCGGCAACTAGGTTATCGAGTTTGTCCTTCATCGCTAGGCTCAGCGTCTCGTAGGCAGTGCGTGAGTCGGCGAACTCGGTCTCGCCGCCACAGCCCGGCGGGGGAATTTCGACGGCGCGTAGGAACGAGTACTTGTCGCGATGAGGGTGGTACTGCATGTCGGCGTGCCAGAGCTCGTTGCCCTTGGACATCAGCGCCGCTACTCGATTAGTCGTCTGCACGACCTCGCCCTTCTCGTCCAGGTTCGAGATGTCAAAGAGAAACGGGAGGTGTGGGAACCGTCCACGTCCGCGCCCGTGGACCAGCGGCATCGAGTCGAGGTTGCCGAAGCGTCGAGAGAATGCGACGTGCGCTTCATTATCCAGATTCGCCTTGCGGAACACCAGCACTCCGTACTTTGCGATGCCTTTCTTGAGCTGCTCGATCATCTCGTCGGGAATCGGCTTGCACCAGTCCATGCCATGCACCTCGGCCACGAACCTCGGGTGCAGGGGCTCGAAGTGAAGTTGCTGCGCGGATGCAGACATTTTCTCTGAGTTGACGATCAACGTACCACAGGGTTCGGTTGGGGGATCGTTCGGTACCAAAGCAGGTCAGCGACAGATATTTGGCCAACTCTTGGTCTTATGTATCACACCCGGAGGTGAATGCAACGTCTCTCCTCAGGACTCAAGGCTCACGGCCCTCACGGCCCCAACAGCCACCATCCCAAAACGTGTCTGCAGCGCAAATGCTAGGACTGTGGGCATTGTGCGACGTCCTTTCCCATCACTTGACTCGACGTCAAGAAGGGGCTCGGTTTGGCGGCGCACCGGTGGAGTCATGGGCATTGAGGCAGGTATTTGGTATTCGTATGCCCACGTATAAATTCCGACGCCCCTATTCACACTGTCTGTTCGGTGGTTTTGCTTGAACAGCCTGATACGAGCACTTCCTGTCAGAACCAAAACTCTTAGTCCTTATGGAGCGTACCAGCTGGAGGAGTGGAGCTCTACATGGCCTGTATCTGATCATGCAGTTCATTTGCTGTGGCAATGCGTCTGTTATTGAAGAAGTCGAAATTGTCCGGGCCAATGTTGTGATAGACATAAATTCCGGATCTGAGACTTTTATTCCGCACAGTTGCCCGCAATCCTCCACATAGACCAATGAGGGTTGTTTCAACTTGCAACGGATCTGCAGCCAGTCATGTCCCTATCCCTGGTCCCTGGACGCTCTATTCTCCACGGAACCATGCCTTGATCCCAGGAATTTCGCAGCCTTGTCTCGATAGCTTGGATGGCTGGTGTCAGTCCCTGGATTCAGTGTGGGAGAAGCGGCTTTATTCAGAAAGCAAGATGCCGGCAATGTAGAGAAACGCAGCCACGTGATGGAAATTTAGGATCATCTCCTTTGGACGGTTCTTGCCCCATTTCAACGTTCAGTAGTGGCTCTTTCAGAATCTAGCTGGACACGAATGGAAGATGCCGCCGACTTCAGTCTGCAGAGTTGGACAACGGAGGCCCGACGTCTTATAAGAGAGAGGAGGCTTCGTCTATGCGTAGTCTAGATGCGGAAGCTTACGAGAGAAAACGGACACCGAAGGTCGAGCTGTATCCGGAGAGGCCTTGTTATAGGACTCGGAGAATGTGGTGGCCGAGATGAGATAGAGACTGGGTCCCCACAAAAAGGATAACTTGAATATCACATCTCCGGCATGTTATTGTCATGCTGGCGGTGCAAGGAATGTGAGTGGTCATGGAGGACGTGAAATCCCATGTGTGGACAATGACATTCCCTGAACAACCCTGAGAGGCAAGGCACAAGACCCCCACAGGCCAAATCAGGCCGATTCCATTAAATCCGGACGTCAGCCATATTCCTTCATTCGCTGAAGCCGTCAAGGTATTTCCTAAATGTGACCAGTTGCATTGACTGGGAACTCAGGCCGGGCCAGATAATAGCCATTTACGGTAATACGACGCTTCTGCGGCGGAAATTTCTTAAGGATTTCTCCTTCTCCTTAATAGAATCAGTCTGAGTCTAGAGTCGACGGATGACACACATTTCTCAACGGCCCCATATGGGGGATCCTACTTGAACATATAATTGGCAATTGTCCTTGGATCTTGCAACGAGTGGACGACAAGCTAGTCAGCCTTTTTTCCCCCGGTCTATCTTCATGCTCTAGAGACGAGTTGGAGTTGTATCACAATACACTGCAGAGACCAGTTGAGAACTATTGATGGTTCGGAACTGACCATCGAAGCGGAGGAAAGTCGGGACCACAGTTCAAGAATGTATTCCGCTACTAGCTCAGGCCGAACGACTGGCAGTGGCATCAGCGATGGCACTGAGACTCTACAGACATTATCTGGTCTCATCCAGAAGAAGAAAGTCCTGGCGGGCTGCGGGCTTGCCAGCGGCAACGTCTGGTGCAGCCAGATCATTGCGCGGTCTGGGTTCGACTGGGTATTAATTGACATGGAACACGCCCCTATTTGCCCGGAAAAGGCGACTGTCATCACCCAAGCAGTTGTGGCCGCTTCAGCTGGTCAATGTATCCCGATCATTCGTACTCCTTCGCATGGGGTGGAATGGGTGAAATGGGCATTGGATTGTGGTGCCGCGGGCATCATCGTGCCCATGATCAACAACGGTGCAGAGGCTGAACGCGTTGTCCAGCACGCGCTCTACCCTCCGCTCGGCCAGCGCAGCTTTGGCCCGTTCCTGGCTCCATTTGCCGACACTGACCGTACCTCCGACGTGGCCAAATACGTTTCGAAGCGAGTGCCACAGCTGGCTATCATCCTCATGATCGAGTCGGTTGAAGGTCTCCGACATGCAGAGGAAATTCTGAGTGTCAAAGGGGTGACCGGATGTTTCATTGGCTCTTTCGATCTTCGACAGTCTCTGGGGCTTCAAGGGGGAGACGGGGAGGAACCTGTCTTCGTTGAAGCCCTGGAAAAGGTGTTGAACATTGGGCGGCGGCTCAATTTGGCCGTCGGCACTGTTGCTATGAGCGAGGCCGCAGCAAAACGCAAGACGGAAATGGGCTTTAGCTTCCTACTTTCTGGAACCGACATGTTTTTCTTGGCTGCTGGTGCGGAGAGGAACTTGGATCAATGTGTCCGTGGAATCCGGTCAGCCGAGGTATAGACTTAGAGCATTAATGGTGTTCACTAACCCTATTAGGAATGCTAACCGAGTTAGTCTTGACGTCGGGCCGTTAAACTGCCCAGTGCCGCCTGCGCATCCCCACTAAGTTACGGGAATCAACCCCAAGTGCCATGTCCTTTCTAACGGAGATTGTCCTCCAAGAATGTCCCGCGGAACGAATAGTTCTGTGTGGCTCCCGTTTCTATATATCCTCGGGCCCACAACTCCGCAATTGCCAATTCCCTACAACTTCGACCAACTTCAAAACACAGCAAGTATTTGATTCTCTTCACAGGCAGACAGACAGTCCATTCGCCGGATGAGTTGATGATATAATGTCTCCCACGGCACTCTTAGGCGCAAACGAGGTAGCTCAACACAACACTCGCGAGTCATGCTGGGTGATTATTGAAGGTTGTGTCTACGATGTGACCGAGTTTCTTGATCGCCATCCGGGAGGTGCGGGTATCATTCTTCGGTATGCAGGCAAAGTACGTATATAACCATTATAACCATTGTTTTACAGGCTTGGGTTGTTGCCCTGACGGCTTCCTAGGATGCAACCGAGGAATACAATCCGATTCATCCCCCCGGAACAATTGAGAAAGAGCTACCACAGCGTAAGCTATCTATTGAAGAAAGGAAACAAGGCGGCGTAGATTGACACTCCAACAGATAAACATTTGGGAAGAATAGACCCGTCGACGATTCAAGTTGCCACTGCCTCCTCTACCAACGCACCTGACAAAGTTGATATGATCCCCATCGAATCATGTATCAATCTCAACGATATCGAGATTGCTGCTAAGCGGGTTCTGCCCCGGCGAGCCTGGGCATACTTTTCTTCCGCGGCAGAGGACCTCCAGTCCCTGCGTTACAACATTGACGACTGGAGCCGAGTATTGTTCCGCCCGAGGATCCTGAAGGACGTGAAACGGGTCAACATGCAGCGCACTATCCTTGGATTTGAGAGCAGCCTTCCGTTCTTTATCGCGCCCGCCGCCATGGCCCGGCTCGGTCACCCCGATGGGGAACTCTGTCTTGTCCGAGGCAGCGCACGCTACAATATCCCTTACTGCTCGAGTAATGCTGCTTCGGTGTCGCACGAGGAGCTTTCACAATGTCTACGGCAGGAACAGCAGGAACGAAAGGGCGGATGTCTTTTTTTTCAGCTCTACGCCAGAAGAACCAAGGAAGACACCATCGAACAGATTCGGCGAGCGAAAAACTTGGGGTTCAAAGCCTTGGTCATCACGGTCGATACCCCGGTCGTGGGCATCCGTGAAGACGACGACAGGAACCGGATGAGGGAAGCCGCCGAGAATAACGAGCCGTATGTCCCGATGTGGGGGCCTCCCCCAACAGAGCAAAGCGAGGATTATGTGTTCCGGGGCGCTCACTCGTCCTCATTGAACTGGGACGATTTACAGTGGATTAAGGAAGAATGGGCCAACACGGGCCCGATATCCATCAAAGGCATTTTGACGGCCGAGGACGCAAAGATTGCATGCGACATGGGTCTCGAGAGTATCTACCTCAGCAATCATGGCGGGCGGCAGTTGGAGTCCTCGCCATCGGCGTTGAGGACTTTGCTCGAAATCAGACAAACATACCCCGAGGTACTTTCGAAATGCGAAGTACTTCTGGATGGCGGTGTCAGGCGCTCCAGAGACATCCTCAAAGCTCTCTGCCTAGGAGCAAGAGCAGTAGGCCTCGGCCGACCCTTCTTATATGGTCTGAGTGCGTATGGGACTGAGGGAGTATACAAGGTCATTCAAAGTCAGACAACCCCCCTTCAAATGTGGTTGTATCTCTGCTAACCCTCGGTGATACAGTGTTGAGCGAGGAATTGGAAACTTCGATGAGGCTTATAGGGGTCACTTCGCTCGATCAACTCTCTTCACGATTTGTCAACACGCGCGACTTGGACACATCGATTGCCCTCGATGTGGCAGAACTCAACCTCGCTCGCGCCAAATTGTGAAGGAGAAAGCATCAAGCATCGAGTCCGGGACGCCACTGCAAAGGCATACGGCGCGTGGCAAGCTACATGCCAACCTATTGTTACACCAGGATTTGACCTTTTCAGAGGCATCGTCATGTAGACTGGGCTTGTTGCTCGCCCTCGATTTGGCCATGAACTGCAGCTCACTGACTGTAAATACTTAATGGGTATATAGTGACCCCAAGGCAGGCTTATCTTCTGGTGCTCCGCCGAGGCACAAGCCACGGTACATGTGCTTGTACTTGTAATACATAGACAGTTTTGCACCAATAATGCTCGAGATATAGGTGGGCCGGAGGATGAGCCAATGGCGGACCATGGATTGGACCCATCAGTTATTTTGCCAGACCATGATTGGGTTTATGATAATGCTCTAACCATGTTTGGAATATTAGCCGCCAGTGATTTCACGCTGGTACATAGAACTGGATACGAAGTTGATTAAATTCCCACAAGGTTGGCGCTCGACGAGCCTCTGTGGCGACGTTCCCCGAAAGTACGTCTAGCTTGAATTGACTCCTAACCGAGTTGAATTCAAAGCCAAGGGCTTGAAGCAGATGACTTCCCAGCATGATCGACCCATACCCCGGATGGGGTCAAAGGCTCCAGATCCGATACGCTATCCCGCCCGAGTGGCGCAGGAAGCGGCTCGAAGGCGGCCATCGACCTCCGCCATTTCCCAGCACAGGACTTCCACTACAGAAACCCCTTGAAGGCAAGCAGTATCTCGCTTTCCACTATGTCCACACCCCATTCGACAGCCATCGGTCCATCGTCTGTTGTGACTGCAGTGACATTCCCAAATCGCGGGGACGGTTGATTGTATGTATACGTTACTTGTCTGGGATGATCAAGATGACTTGTCCGAGGGAACCATCAACCAAGGCTCGAGACAAATATGCAGCACAGGCGTGTGCAGCGTGCCAACGGCGCAAGAGGAAGTGTTCTGGAGAGATGCCGTGCCAGAACTGTCGGCTCTCTGCCACGGAGTGTGCGTATTCTAGAATCCGTCTTCCACGAGGTCGTCGGCCAGCAAAGGCGGCGCAAAGGGCCACCGCTTCGAGCCGGTGTGATAAAGATGACTCGCGGACCAATATCGATATTCCAGCTCTGACGAGCCTCCCCTCGCCTGTCGATAGCGACATCGAAGTGCGACTTCAAAGCCAAGTGCTCGAGCAGCGTTGCAAATTCCTTGAACAGAAGCTCACGAGCCTTACGAGGCAAGCGGGAGGGACTGACAAGACGACCGATTCAGCGTGCTCCAACGACAATTCCCAATACCTGTTCTCTTACAAGCGGTCAGCAAAAGCTTCTCGCGCCGTTCACGATGCACCGTGCCCCGACACCTGTGCACGTTCTAAACCCAAGCGCACTCTATCATTTCTAGGCCAGTTTGAGGCCCTGGAAGATGCTCTCGAGTCGGACTACAGTGCCCGACACGATAGATTCGTCTCGATCGAATCGCCAGTCCCCAATGCATCACCCGCTGGCACCATCACGAACATGATGAGTCCTTCTCGGCATTGCCCCGAAAGAAGCGAAGGAGACGAAATCATGGCACAGATGAGGCTCGATGGAGTGGATCAGATGAGCCAGTGTCTTGATACCTATTTCACGAGCGTCCATTCAAGCTATCCATGCGTCAATGAGACTCATATGCGGTCGATGTTTGCCGCATTCCTGGCCAACGACTCCAGTTGCACATCCCGAGAGGTTGCCATAGAAGAGTTTGCAGCCCTCCTCAATCTCATCATGGCAGTAGCGCAGGTTGCCTCTGACACTTCTGGAAATGAGGATTCCGTCCCGGGGTACCACCAAGTTTGTCGTGCAGAAAGACTACTCAATCTTGCCGCGTGGCAGGACAAACCCAGCCTCACCACAATACAGGCCATGTTTGTCAAGAGTTTGTATTATTTGTACACCTTGAAACTCAATGCCGCATACGCCACGATAGGAGCTGCCGTCCGCTTATGTTTTTCTATGGAGTTGCACCAAGAAGGATGCTGGGAAGAAGACTCGTTGGGCTTCTATAGAAGAACCTATCGTCAACGCACCTTCTGGTGTCTATACTGTTTAAACTCGGAAATTGCTCACGCGCTGGCTGTGCCCGACTTATTCCCTTTATCCAGTTGTGACGTGGGCTTACCGGTATGCGTGGACGACCGGATGCTCTATCCAGGCTGTTCGTCGCTGTACGAACTTCCCAGAGCATCACCCGTCCCGTATCTGCTTGAGTCTGTCGAATGGACAAAGTCTTGCTCCGAGATGTGGGACGAGTTGTACTCCTATGTCAACGCAAGTAAGCCAATCCCTTCGAACCTGGTTGCACGGCTAGACAACAAAATTTTGCAGCTGTCGCAGCAAGCACCAGGTCATCTTCAATGGTCGGCGTCATCGCGACGGGGCTCCGGCTGGGGCTCCGATGAACTTCCTGCCTTTGTCCAGGACCAGAGCCTGCGTCTCCATCTCCTGGCCCGCAGTTCACGGCTTCGCATTCGACGACAAGAGTTGCTGAGTCTGAACCACAGGAGCCAGACGGGTACAGAGGTGGTCCAGATCGCAGCCGAGATCATCACCGCCGTCGAGCTCACCTGGTCATCAACAAGCCAGTGGAAGCGTACCGAGCGATACACCTATGTCGTACACCTCGCCGAAGCGCTCCTTGGTTTGATTTGCATCACTTCGGCCCAGGACACGGGCGACGCCTCTGGTCCACCCGCACTTGGCTTGTCAGTCATGGACTTGTTTGAAAGAACACTTCGGACTCTCGAGGACATTTCCGCTGGTTTCTATACCGGAAGACAGATTCTCGATCTGCTGGATGGACCTGTCCGCATCGCTCGAGGTCGACAAGCCATCCTTCGCCAGGAGGCTTTGTCCAGTGTAATCCCGACCCCGATTTTGCAAGCATCAGGACCAGGATTAGGATCTACTGTCCCAGACAATCCCAGTCTCCGGGAGGTCAACATGGCTTTGAATCCCTCCTCCTTGGACCGCAGTCAGGGTCTAGCTTCTAATCACAACAATGACTATCTCACCGCCGACTGTGGCGTTGGCGGCGCTGAGGCCATGGTTCCCGGCTTCGCGAACCTCGTGCTGCCGAACTGGAACCCCGTCGTCGGCTTTGGTGACAATTTGCATCATGGTTGGCAGAGTTATTCCTCCATTCCCATGACCTTGACATAGCGATAGAGGGGATTGAATGTATTTATCTTATAGTTTTCGTCCACCTGTGCCTTGTACACGGAGCAGGGTGGTCGATCTAAGGAGCTAGCCACTCGATCAATTAGTTCGGCATCCCAGAACGAGTAAGAGTGTGTATCTGATGCGAATACGGTGACATAAACACCTGTACCGAGTATACATGGACGGGGCACTTTAGGGGTGGGGTTAGGTGCCGGGAGAACAGAACTTAGGCCCCCCCAGTGTGTCTCGGTGTGCACTTGGGGATGCCTATAGTGAGAATTGAAAGGCCATTCCGGTTGTTAGTCAAGGTCAATATATGGTACATGCCTCCCCCGCCCAGCTCCCCTCTTCTCCTCTCCCGTCCTCCCGTAACCACCTCTACTATTAAGTCGATATCCTTACCCGAGTATCCATCTTCCGCCTCTCGACCTTTTTACTCATCATGTAGACAATGTGCGTCTAGCATCCAGCCCCGCCGTCCCGTCATTGAATCTCCAGGTTTCGTTACCGTCTTCAAAACAGACATCCCCAGATCATCAGCATGGAAAGACCAGGAAAACACGCACGGCGACGCAAGCGAGGTCATTCGGCATCA
>WJFF01000031.1:145897-159182 GCA_011800825.1 Fonsecaea pugnacius | reverse complement strand
TGTCCTGATTCTGCTTTATGGGCTGATGTACGTAATGTACCACCTCCCCCATGGGTGCTCCAGACGGAGCCTTTTCTTTTGTTTTGGGTGCCATTACACGGCATGGACGATATGAGAGAGGAATCGAGAGGTGATTTGACCTCTTTGCCGAAAGAAAAGGGAGGCAAATCCGCTTAGACCTTATATTGATAGGCAAGGACACAGTTCCATAAAGACATTCCCTAATGAAAATAGCATATCTAGTCCTTGTATGGGGGAGAGCAAGCAGCTTATAGTAGCCATGAGTAGCTGGAACAAGATTGAGGAATTTGGTGGCATTCGCTCGATATGTAGTCGTTGCTATCATATGTCTGCATTGTCCATGCTCCTCCCTCCCTGCCATATCCATCATATCAAGAAATTCTTGTCCGTTCTGTCCTGTGATTGGAACCTCAAAGGAGGGAACATCCATGATATAGCCGTCCCCCTTTGCCGCCACGACATAGTGATCCGAAACTCATCCAGGGTCCTGCTGCCGTAGGTGATGCACAAAATCTCTTGGTTCTCGTTACATTGAACTGACCATCCCGGACAAACTCCCAGTATACGCTGTCAAAGTCCCAATCCCATCATACGACACGTAGCTGTCTCGTTATTAATAATTTCGATTAGGAGAAGTCATCCATAGCCTTGTCAACAAGCTGGACGCCGTGCGCTTGGCCGCTTGTCGCAGGGTGGGTTGAGCCTGCATCCTCGTTCATGTCACCACTACCAACACCCGAGTTGGCAAGTCGTCTGCTCAAGCTCCCCGAAACTGCCGATCTCGACACACCGACTGGCTTGCGGTCGCCTGTCACTGCGACCCTCTTGAGTGATCCCGGCCGCGATCCAGCATTTGAGCTTGTAGGTGCAGGAACCGGGGAGGTGTCGGATTCCTGATCATGATCATCATCGTCTAGGGGTGGAGGAATGTGCGGGCCCGGCCCTCCTCCGCTAAATGTGCCAGGTAGATTCAGACTCGCGCTTGTGATCGAATCTGGTGAAGAAAGCATCTGCTCGTGGCTGAGGCCTTGACCGTTGGTGGTGACTGTACTTGAAGCCAGACCCTCAAGGTGTCGTGCCGTTGGCGGAGTAGCTGCGTTCCTCTCTACCGCATTTTGATTTCGTGTCTGAATTGGCGAGGACTCGTTGCTTCCAGGAACTTCGAGACTGCCTCGTTTCGTAGCAGATGGCAAGCCCACACTGCTTACGCTTCGTCCATGACTCCCATCGGGTCTGGGGCTCGCGACGACGGGAAACCGGCCCACGCTACCATCTGTGCTCTTATCTCGCCTATGTCGGTTCGTGGGCGCGGGCGACTTTTCTCGTTGCCTTTGCCCTCTCTGTTCCGTGATAGCCCGTGCGCGAGCCTCCATATTCGCTCGTCGTGAGCTTTCATCTGTAGTGCTGACGGCACGTTGACGGTGGGATAGACTGTTTGATCCTGACAGCGTGGATGACTGCCGCTTGAGCTCACCAAAGATGGCTTCTTTATGGTCGAATAAGTCACGGATCAGACGATACGCATGCCGCTCTTCCAGGGTCAAGGAGTTCTCGGTCCGCGGGCGTAATATATATGGTGCTAGGACGGTGGCAAGTGCCGAAACATACGCTTCGTCCGCTGAGGTCAGGTCAATCAGACGGGTGAAATGTGTGGCTATGGCGTCGAGAGTGGCAATATTGTTGAGGCGAAGCTGGCCAAGGGTAGATTGCAAGACTTTGATTCTCGGCAAGGCGTCAACTGACTCGGTGGAGATGGGATTTGGGATTGCGTCGGATGTCGTTGCGTAGATCGTCTTGATGATTTCGTACACTTGAGAAGAGACAAGCGAATCTGCTGAGGGTCAGTGGTCAATTCTTTTACAAGATGTTGCGAAAGACTGACCTGGTAACTCAAGAAGGTACAACTTCAGCAAACTCGCAATGATGGGCATCTCATATTTCTCAAGGATCTCCCGAGGCACTGGAGCACCATTATTGACCTGGTTTCGTAGGTGATGAGTTGCTGCCAATGGAACATCCACAAGCCAGATATTCCGCCTGGCTTCATCTCCCTCTAGGTCAGGATAATGGTTGTCGAGGAATGTTAGTATGGAAGTGACAATGATGGGCACCCGTTTTCGATCCGCTCTCGCTCTCGCCTCCAGGTCAACACCAAAAGTCTGATCATCCACGCTTCCGTAATAGTTTTCGTAGGGCGTGACTTTGGGGATGAATGCGCCTGTTCTGTAGTTCTCGAGCAGATATCGCAAGTCTCCCAGTGGCTGGATTGTTTCCTGGTACAGCATCATGTGATCAACCTGGCTCTGGAAAGATGGGATACTGTTGCTGATAGCACCCGAAAAGTCCAGGATCACAGACTTAATAGCCTTCAGACGATCTGTTTCGCATCGCTCGAGGAATTTGAGGTGATCCATCATAGATTCTTCAAGGTTGCATCTCAACAGATCAAGTCTCCGGACGGCTGCTTTGTATTTCTCGTCTGCCTCGCGAGCCTCACGCTTCAGCCGCTCAGCCGGCGTCTCGTTGGGGAATGGGTTGTTCAAAGGATTCCAGCTCTGCAATGTCTCAGTAATGTTCCCGACTGTTGGCGACTCCAAGAGTCCATCTGCCGATGCCCCGGTAGTCGATCTGCTCAACGGCTTTCTCTTCTCTGGTACACCAGTGACCTGGAACGCCCGCGGCTTCCACTGATATTTCATTCGTGAACTGTTGGCAAAGGTATTGCCCATGTTTCCTATCAGGCGCAAGAACCCGCGATCGATCAAATCTTGTCCAATCTTCTCTGCGTACCCGACACTCGACGCGTTCATGTGTTTCTGAATGTAATCTGTTATATCCGTACCAGCGGACACATTTTGATATACACCCAATATCGGAACCTTGTGTTCTCCCAAGGGGATCTTCTCGAGCATGTCGGTAAGGAGCGCTTTCAGCTTTTCAGGCGGATATGTTACGTCTCCGATCTCAACAGGCAACTCGTCGATTTCATCCTCGGGGAGGACAATCTTCGGTGGTGGGGGGCTTTGCGGCTTGGGACTCTCTTTCGCCGGCCCAGCAAATGCCATCTTATTTTCCTCCTCGAGATCCTCGACCAATCTGCATTTGTTGAAGTACTGGCTCCTTAGCTTCTTAACCACTTCTGCTTGCTTGTCATGCGCTTTAATCTTGGCCTGCAGGTCGTCCTGCGAATTCTGTATCCGTGCAGCGTGTGAATCACACCATCTCGAGAAGGGGTTGACCACGAGTTCGCGGATATTGTCAGCAATTTTTCGGTGGTTTTTGGAGGCTTCGACCATCTCGCCTCGGACGCCTTCGTAAGCCTACACAGGGGAGAGAGTTAGCAATGATGTTGGATCCAAGCTCGCAGTTGACTTGTACCTTTCTCGTACTTGCGCCATCATCTCTTGCAAAGCCGCCAGTCATTCGATCAATGGTCGGGGCGATATCTCCAAGACGGTCGCTGTACATCTCTTCCGCATCTGCCCTCATGCTCGCAATTGTGAGCACCTGCTGGTTCTCCACCACTCCCTGCTGAAGCTTCTGAAAGAGCACCCCCAGACCTCCTGCATAGTCCGTGGACCAGAATGAATCTGTGAAGCCAGGCATCTTTGGCCGGCCGGCCGGAGCATTCTCAGATCCCATCTATGATGATTGACGATCAAGCAAATCCAATCAGTCGCTTGCACAGGAAGGAGGCGTCGCTGTATGCTAATAAAATCGCCCGGAAACCGACTCTCGAAAGCGCAGGTGACGGTTCCGCTGGATGCAGGTGCGGAGATCTACCAGATTGGTAGGATTGGGCGGTTACGCGGTTCGCACAACGTGACAGCGAGCGCGCTTTAGACCCAACGCTCCTATCACTTTCGTAAGAGGGGAAAAGAAGAAGAAAGGGAAGATGGATAGATCTCAGGACAGCTATGGGACATGGCCAGCGTGTTGTTTGAGCAACTGGAAATAAATTCAGTGCAGTTAGGCTGGATCTGAAACGGAAATTGAAGATGCAGTCTGGCCCCAGGAATAGTACCCGCCTTACTTTTGAAACATCGTTGAGCAGGGAAGAGTGCCATAGGCTGCGCCAGGTGCGCCAGGTGCACCTGGAGCATCCGCCAGCTGATCCTTCCAGGCCTTTGTCCACAACCAGGCAACGCCTATAACGCTTTCTCTCCGAAATGGGGGCTGGAGTGCCACATGTTAGGCTCTCCTGAATGGCTTAAAGTACGTCAAGCTTTTCGCCTCCTGGACAGAGCCATGGCGCTCGTCTACCGTCCCCCCTCGTACTCGGTACTTTCCCCCTATCCAGGTGCCAGCCCATAAGGAGCAGCAGCTGACCTACAGGCCCCAGAAATTCCAATGCTTCTCATCATTTTGAATCACTTGGGCCAGGCGCATGTTGGGGAGCCATTCATGTTTCATTTTCGTAAAGAATAATAGAACCGGTCGTCCATAAAAGATAGTAACCATCCTTCAGTTTCCCTTCAAAGTCGATGCATACACGGAATCCTGCCGAGGCTTGAGACATAATAAGCCTGGTGGACAATAATCCCTTTTCTTTGCCTTTCTCTCCTTTCTTGCCCAGTCATCAATCCCGGCTTGCATTGTTGTTCCAGCCTTCGCTCAAAAGCGCCTCATTCCCCTCGTCGGAGACTGCGGTGGAGTAAACGACGACATAACTGGAATCTGTCTCCCAGGTGCGGTGAAAAAGTCATCGACGGTTAGTCAGTCCTTGAGGCCCAAGTCTTCCTCCGCAGGCACAACACGGATGGTGTTGGTATGACCTTGGCCACCTCTCCAGCCCTGAACGCAAACCACGCTATCGCCTTTGCTCAGAACACCCAGCTTGATTGCCTGAGCAATGCCCCACTTCAGTCGCTTGTCCACATCCTGTTGCCAGTCAACTCCACGGAAGTCGGGCTTCGGTTCAGGGAATAGGAACGGATACACTCCACGGTACAGGTGAGCATAGCGCGAAGCAATGGCATTGCGCGTAACCATGATGATCGGGCACACCGGACGGTATTTCGAGAGCAGTCGCGCCGAAGAACCACTGATCGTATATGTCAGTCACTGAATTTCGAGGGCACAACTAGGGGAGACTTACCTGGTCGTCAGTACAAGGATAGCGCCGGCATTCAGTTCCATGCTTGCACCCACAGCAGAAATCGCAATGGATTCCACAGTCTCAATAGGACGAGGGCAGCTTGTTCTCAACTCATCAAACGAGTTGGCGTAGGGGATGGCAACCTCGGCCAACAGGCATGTTTCGTGCATCATGGTGACAGCTTCTTTAGGATAATCGCCTTTGGCGGTTTCACCAGACAGCATCACACAGTCGGCACCATCGAGAACAGCATTGGCCACATCCGAAACTTCGGCCCGGGTAGGTCGAGGATTTTTGGTCATGGACTCCAACATCTGTGTCGCGCAAATGACGGGCTTGCCCTTCATGTTACATTTGGCAATCATCATCTTTTGGGCAATGAACACCTTCGCAGCCGGGATTTCAATACCCAAGTCACCACGTGCAACCATGACACCATCGGTCTCGGCGAGAATCTCGTCAAAGTTGTTCATTCCCTGCTGGTTCTCAATCTTTGCGATGATCTGAATCTCCTTGCCCTTGTCGCCAAGAACCCGTCGAATGTGCTTGATATCGTCTCCTCGTCGGATGAAAGAGGCAAAGATCATGTCGACTCCATTCTTGACACCAAATTCCAAATCGGCAATATCCTTCTTGGACAAAGGCGGAAGGTCGACGTCGGTCCCAGGGAGGTTGACCCCCTTTCTGGAGGAGATCTGTCCGTCGTTGAGAGCTCGCACACGAAGGGTCTTGTCATCAATGACCTTGGTGACTTCGAACGACTGAATACCGTCGTCGACGTAGATCAACTTTCCGACATCGATCACTTTAGTGATGTTCTTGTAGTCGATATACCTGACGCCTAGTTAGAGTTGCTGCTGTAGTTTGCAAGCTTCCAACTTACAGATTCTTGTCGTCGCTGGCGGTCTGATATTTGTCGTCAGTGGTGATGTTCAGTTCAAGGCCAGCCTTGATGGGAATATCTGCGTCTCCAGGAGTGTTTCCTGTTCGGATCTCGGGTCCTTTCTTTGTGAAATCAGCCACGTTCTGTTAGCCTATGGTTGTGGTTCCGCTCACGGTGTCGAGGGCGATCGCAACAGGGCGACCTGGATAGTCTTTCGCCGACTTTCTGGTGTTGTCAATGACGGATTGGTGGTACTGTTGAGCATTAGCTACTCATGCTACAGCAGTAACAAGCAGTGCATACCTCGTAGGAGCCGTGAGAAAAGTTCATGCGGACAACATTGAGACCGGCTGCGATCTGAGTTCAGTATTCCTGCGCCTCCTTTTGAATTGGTTCGCTTTCCACATACCCTTCCTCAGCATAGTAATCTTCTCGGCCGAATTGGTCTTTGGACCTGTTATGAAGGATCACAATCAGCTTCAATTGTCCTCATTGTTGCTCCTTGCAGGACGACATACCGATGGTGCAGATGATGCTAGTCCGCCGGTGATTCTTCTTGGGGAGGTAGTCGATGTTGAGGTTGCACTGCCATTCCAGCTTGGTGCGGTTGGCGAGATGATCCAAAGCGTCACCCATTTTGTTCAATTGATCTGGGTATACAGTTCAAGCGGTGAGGGTTGGGCAAGAGGACGCAGGGTTGCGGGCAGTGGCGCTCAAAAGAGCGGTAGTCGGCCGCCGAAGGACTACCCGTCAAGACTCCGTTAGTCACCAAGGTCTGTCAAACGCAGGTAATAAAGGGTTGACACGGAAGAGCCAAGTCACTTACAGTCGAACTTAGGAGAGGAATGAGCTATGGCAGAGAGAAAGAGGTTCAGGAGGTTCAATAATGAATGAATTGCGGTTGAAGGTAACACCGCTCAGCAAAAAAAATAATGGCAGCCCACTCGCAGAAGCAACGGTTGAATCCAACCCAGGCTTCCCAGGCCAGCTAGCCAGCTGGGCCCCAAAGGGTTGAATCAGAATGGAGCTCTCACGTCACGCTTATCAGGGATTGATGATGGCACGACGGGGTGACACAGCACTCACACGCTGGAAGTATCAGGCGAACTATAGGCTAATGAAATTCAGCATCTGCGCATGGGGGGCGGCTACTGAGTTGGTTGGTGCCGGACATGAATAGATGGGGAGGTCCGCTTGGGGGCCCATTGAAACCTTACGGGAAGCTGAAAGAGAGGGGCCGCCAGCTCCAAAGTTTCGACCCAGTGAGGGGCAGGAGTCAACAGCTTAAACAGAGATAAGATACGCGACTCCCGGGATTGCAACAATGTTAATCCGTGATCTGCTAGGTGGCTGGCTCTGCGGTCTAGGTGGACCTGGTGCCTGCGCAGGTGACCTCGGGGCGCATCTCGACCTCCACCTTATGTTTTCTTATTCTTAAACATCACATGTGAACAACAGGCAGGCTTGGTTTCCGTCTTCTCCCACACTTGCACCCCAGACTCTACCCAATATCATAGCAAGATCTTCCCAATCTCCGTCGCGATGGTGGTAAGTTCTCATCCGAACCTGTCAGACCTCTTGGAATCTGCGAGCCGACAACATGCATAGCTCGGACGCCTCACCCACTACGCCTTTGATGCCGTCCTGATCTCCGCCTTCCTTGCGGGGATCAAGAGAAGCACCGGTCTCACGTACGTACAACCGATATCTTAAGTCTTTTTCTCGCCCTCTCTTTTCTTTCCCTTCCTGTCATTTCTCCGTTCTACTATCTTAAAAACTCACTGATCCTGATATCTGACACAACAGACCAACCAGTGTCAAGGCCTCCTCCCTCGGCGAAAGCAAGGAACTCCAAACCTGGGTCGACCGTTATCTCGGTGTGGGCGAATGGGTGATGGACCAGAGCGTGGCCCTCATGGGCAGCAGTAGTTGGTTCGAGCGGAGGCGATGAGGCCAATGAAACATGAAACCTCGCGCTTTCTGAGCCGATGCACGCACCATACGAAAAGCTTTGCATAGGGGAGGGAGCCCTTCCCCCCTTTCGCAGATGAAAAGCAGGGGTTGGAACGATGACTTTATAAGGCTATACAAGAGACTCTAAGAATCGGAGTGTAGTATGACTATCCGGCGTTAATGGAGAAGGGACGGGACACGCGCTGACGGAGAGTGTATATCTATATCTGTCTGTTTGGGCGGACGCTGCCATGGGAATTCTGTTTTGCGAAACACTCGACTCCTCTCTTAGGCCAGGGTTACGAGAGAATACTCCAATATCGCTATGGTAGTTGGCCAGACGACTTCAGTCGAACAGGACGCTAAGGAACCTCGTTACCGCTAAACCAGGCCACTTTCGAAATAGCAGCGCGGGAAAAAGTCCATGAAATACCTTGCTCTAGATGTATATAGAGCGCTCCTTGCCCGACCCGTGAGATTGATCGAGATATTTGAAGTCTTCTTTGCAAAACCGAATAACCGTGAACAACCCGGCCTTTACCCAGCCATTCGCAATCCCCAGAAAAATCCGTCGTTATGCATGTCTGTAAAGTAAAAGACAACCACACCTGTCATCCAGCATCATATGAACAAAAGCTATTCTCGCACCAACTCCATGCTGCGTGTGGAATCGCCCCATATTTCTCTCAAAATCCATTTGTGATGTTGGCTCTTTGTCTTGTCTGCTGCAACTACTTGTGGCCGCTCCGAAAAGTGTCGTCGATTAATCGATCGAGATCGATCCTCTTGTAGAAGGAGATATGGCCATAAGGCACCCAGTACTGAGCCAGTTTATCGGGAGAAATCATGATGAGCTGGGAGGGAATGAACTCGTCTGCAGCGAATCCGCCAATATTGATTAGCACTTGAACCACCAGGGGACATATGTATGGGCAGCGCGGCCAGCAACCAGGAGAGCAGAGAGGGAAGACCAAGGAATCCAGGGTACTGCTGTTCACAGCATATGCCATGATATGTACATATTTACCATCCTTGGAAGAAACAAGTAAGAGGCGGATGAATCTGTGGAACTCACCATTCTGGAATCCCCTAGCGGCGACGTGGCCTCTACTCTTCACCACCCTCGAGCCTCTGAACGGATTTTCCTCTGCGATCCTGATCAGTCCGCCAGGACCAATGTCGTCGGCCACAAAGGTGTACTCTCCCCTTGGGACATGTGGATCTCCCGTGAGTTTGACCGCCATGATGGAGCCCTTGTATATCCCTTCGTTTTCATGCATTGCCATCATGTCACGCTGGTATTGGGACAGTTGTTCGGTTGTCTGCTGAGCAAGCACCGGTTCTTCCGGTGGGTCTTCCTCACTCTCAAGAGGCAGCCCAATGAGCTCTCTTAGTGAGGCGTCCGTAGGTCGACGCTCAGGGATTTCAGGGCCTTTGTCCGATTGTATGACCAGCAAGAATTCGCAACCGTGACCCGCATAATCGCCCACAAAAATACCTTGATAAGGCCTTTCCTTCGTCGGTGTGTACAGCGCAGGGTCGATGGTGCTCCACGTGGAGACTTCTTCGCCTATCCGGATCCCAACGTGCACCCTGCCTAATGAAACTTGACTCCAGTGCCTCAATCGAAAGGTAGTTTGCGAGATCTGATCGTATTTCTGCGGTTTATGTCCCGATCCTCGGAATTTATCGACGCTAGCGGCACGCACGCGAGGCATATTGGGAATTGTACTCGGTGGCCACAGAGTCATGGACTTGTCCTGCAAATGTGGAGGAATGTCTCTGCTCAAAAAGAACGAGGCGGATGTGTTATGTCCGGGCCGTCCAACTGTCATCTTGATCTCGGCTTCCCACCAGCCCTGACGTGTATTGAAGGGGACAATATCATGTGGCAGTTTGAGGATCGGGTCGTCCAGCCAGAGATGCACGCGTGGTCTAAAATTGTGAATTACCACGCCAGGTTCATAGGGCCAAAGGATACCCATGGATGGAGTCCTCTCGGCCAGCAGTCGATAGCCCTCAATACAGCCTCGCCGCGGGTCGAAACGGCAGATCATCACGCGACCGATATGCGGTTCGTCCGAGATCCAGATCTTATTTCGAGGGACGAACCAGTAGGGGTGATGCGTAATGTACAAATCGCGAAAGGATGATGAAGGGTATGGGTCTGAGGGAAAGTCTTCGGCTGGAATATTCTGGCGAAGGAGGTTGGCCCAGAGAAAGTCATTGGAGGTCAGCCCTCGTAGCCGCCGACAGCTGCGAGAGAGCGAGACAAGCGACTGGCATGGCAGATGGCAGAGAATTTGATATAGGATCTCCGAAGGGAGTCGCAGCAGGGCTCCTTTCTGATGGCCTACCGACTTGGTGCTTGTCGTGGAGGTGGCATCGTCGGACTCCATTTCCCGGATGCCGTCTGCTCTATACTTTCCGAAGAGGTCGGTTCCACGACCCTGGGGCTCTGATCGCGAAATCAGAGATATTGCTCAGTATGGGGTCGTCAACATTGATGAATAGATTGAAGGGAAGAAGGTGAATGACTCGGAAGTTGATGGGGGATTAACCATCACATATGCGGTCACCAAACATACAATTTTCTCGGAGAAACAGTTAAAAGGCTGAAGATCGATGCCTCCATTCACCCCGCCTTTTTGTAGCAATTGCCAGCTTTTCTTCTGCTACTCTGCGCGCGTTTGGCTCTCGAGAGTCGAGCTGACGAGCACGCGATCTGAAGAGTCGAAGCTGGATTGGAAGACGCAGCCGATGGCAAAGTCGAAGCCTTGACTGATCAGGAAGGTGAGAATCCAGCAAGCCACCCGTCCAAGGCCGCATGCACGGGACGCCCCGCCATGATCGACAGGTCGCCCAGGTCTTGACGAGAATACAAGGGTGAAGGCTAGAAAGGGTCAGGAGTCTTGTTCAGAGGGGATCTTATACAGGCTGCGTAAGAATTAACCGCAGCTCCTTTGTTTACAGAGGCCGGCAAGCGCCTACAAGTACATTAAACATCAACCAGTCTAACGAAGCATTCTTTACGACACAAACTAAGACATCCATCTATTTCTTCCTTCTCCCATCGATTCCGCCCACAGATAAGGCTTGTCCTCACCTCCTCTTCAGTGCTGGATCTTGACCGTGCTAGGCCTTTTATTGCTGGTGCAGCATCAACCGGTTCGGTTGGCACCTTTTTTCGCCTCATGAAGAGCGAGGTGAAGGGCCCTTCTGCTTCATTCATCATGCGGACGATCCATCTTGAATGCGACATTGGGAAAGCTGGCGCGCGGTTGATGCTGCGTCGTGACCAAACTTCTGGCACATGCCCAACAGTCCTTTGCTCATCGACACCGTGCCCCGAAGACCAAGGCATCTCGGATTCAAGTCCGGCGCGACACCAGTCTCGGCACGGTATTCATGTCATTTCTTGACGAAGGGCCTTTTAAAAGGCTGCTTCTCCTCTCATCATAGTGACCCTCAGCCCCTGGTTTTCGTCTCGGTAGGTTCTAGCTTCTGCGCATGCGGTAACGACGACGGCCGGTCTTCTTCCTTCCAAATCTCCCGCTCCAGCTGTTCAATGCTGTAAGGCTTGATGTTCGGGTCTTTGGGGGGATCAGGAATCAGAAATTTTCCAATAGTCTCACCAAACACTCTCGTAAGAAAGACTTGTCGATTCTTCCGGTCTTCGTTCATCGTGACACTGTACTTGAAAAGATCTTCGGCGTAGAGGTCCGTCAACTTCGCTTCTTGAAGTGCGGCTCGTGCCGCCAGCTCCCGTTCGTGAGGAGGATATTCATGCAAGGGCTTTTTCATCTTATCCTCCATCGCCTTGGGCAATGCCATTTGTTCGAGTGTTGGGGCAGGTCGATTGGGGTTGAAGAGCGATGAGAGGGGAGGAATGGGCTGGTTGTTCCGTTTTGCCTCGTCCACTTGGGCCTCGTAGTCCATCATTCTGTGATACAACTTGTCCGCGTGCATCTGGATCTTCTCTTCGTCCTCCGCAGAACTACCGGCGTTCGTCATATATCCCAGCGCTTGCAGAAATTTGGCCTGCAATGTGTAGCAGCGGTTGAAGGCCTTTGTCTCTTCATGGCACATGGTCATTCTTCCGCGTATCCTGTCCGCTACATTGCCGCCTTTCAGGCATATTTGTTGCATTTCCTCTTCGAATGCGCAATTCTCCAGTGCGGCCTTGTGTATGGACTGATTTCTGTCTTTTCTTGCCGAAAGCACTCGCTCCACAGGCGTAGATGTAGCTGCGATGATCTCGTCTTGGGGAATATAAGTCTTCCAGATGTGCTTGTATCTGCCATCCTGGAACAGCGATTCTTTTGGCAATGGCTTGTCTTCAGGAGGTTGCGCCGCATCAGCAGTAGCCTGCTCGGAGGGTTTCAAGGTAGGAGCGAGGGTTTCTGGTGGCTCTGACGGCTCCGCAGGAGCTTCAGCTGGGACATATGGACGTGGTTGTTGCTCTTTCAAGAATTGCTTGAGATCGTCGTCGAGGGCCTTTGCGGGATCATTTTGAGCGTTTCTCCCACCCCAGAACCAGCCCATCTCTTCTAGGGAGTTACCTGCTCTTTTCAGATCGAATGTGATACAATGGTGTCCATAGTCCACCTCCCAACCGCTGTTGCCATGCTCGAGAAATACGATTGAGATTATTGGCTCGCTGGGTCAGACTTCAAAAATTGTTTCTCCGCAGCCCAACGCCAAGATGGTCCCCCCGGTTAGTCCCCAACTTTGTCGCATCGTCGTATTCTCCTTTGACGCGTCGCCTTTGCTCCAACTTATCCCTGAAGTCGCCCCTGTAAACATGTCCAAAGCTATATCTCGCTCTCTGGCAAGCGCCGATATCTGATTTGTGGCAGCTGTCTGCTTCAGAGAGCTCCAAGGGAAATCAAAGTTACTAACCCAAGGATGCTGTTAAATGGACAACGCCTTGGAAAACAACTTGCCACGTATAGTGTGCAACGAATACTACAGGAGACACTTTTAGGTAGTCTATTGCTGATATCTGCGTATTTACCATGCCATGCCTAATAGTCCTGATCTGATGTATTCCTTGACTACGAAAACTTATCCATCACTTTTATATATGTCCCACCCAGGTTATGAGCTTGAGGCTGTGGCCCGAATTTTTAACATCATCCTCGGTAAATCTGTCGTACATGAGCCATTCCTGCGAGAGCGAGTAGATATTGGGGGAAGAGATCCGTTAATCATGAGATTAACTATAAATACGACTTGAGAACAAAGACCATCCAGTCGGGCGCCAGAACGATGAAGATTTGTAAGAAGCCTCCCAAGACCTCAGGTTGAAAGACCTCCGTTGACATTAC
>WJFF01000031.1:112616-145868 GCA_011800825.1 Fonsecaea pugnacius | reverse complement strand
GTCGAAAGAGTAGAAACAGCAATTTCGCTTCGACACCGGTAAAACGGGAGTATTCTCCTAGGGTTGAACGATGTCTACCAGAACAAAGCAGCGGCGAGGGCGCCAATTGCTAGACCTGCCATGGGTCCGTTGGCCCGAGAAGCAGCTCCCGTGAAGGAAGTTGAAGCGGAAGTACTAGACGACCCCTCGGCGGTGGTTGCGGTCGCGGTCGCAGCAGCAGAGCCAGAAGCCTGCCCGGTCGCACCAGATATGAGGGAGCCAGTTGCAGTCGCCTCGGAAGCACCGCTGGGGCTGCTACCTCCCGACGTGACCGAGGCACTGCCTGTGGCTGTGGTGGTCGATAACCCAGAGTTGTGCCAGGTTGCAGTGCTATTGCCGGATCCAGAGGTAGCGGATGCGGTTGATGAAGCAGATGTGTAGCCTGCTGTCGAATTGCAGGCGAGGTTGTAAAGGGGTTTACCGTTGCTGCTCACGCCGAACGATGGAGAGGCGCCCTCGTCAGCGAGGATATACCACCAGAAATCGATGCCACGGTTTTCCAGAGCACAAGCGACCTGCTGCCAGTATTCTGCGGCGTCATCCACACCGGGGACAGCGAGATTAGAGGTGGGTCCAGACACTGGGTATCCAGTCTCGGTGATCCAGATCGGCTTCCCTTTGGCAACGGCTGCGACCTTGTCGTAGGCTTGGAAGAAAAGGAAACCACTGTTGTCTATGCTGTTGGCATCGGTGGTTTGGAAGTAGGGGTATTCGTCGAGACCCAGGAAATCGCAGGAGTCGATGACTGGGGTATTGGTGACATTGACATAGACATTCCAGGTGTCAACGTGACCAACAGGTGTAGAGGCAAGAGAAGTGTCCTTGATGGTGTCGCGGACCTGATTGATGTAGTCGACCAGAACGTCAGGGGACTGACCGATGCCGCTGTTGGCAGCAATGCCAGTGGGCGAGATGCGGTAGAGGTCCTCGCTTCCCACCGAGATACCAACGACCAGGTCTGCAAAATCCGAGCCGTACTGGGAAATGGCAGATTTGAGAGCGTTGAGTTCGTTGTTAAAGGCCGTCTGGTCTACGGACGCCCACAGGCCCAACAGAAGGGTTGTCTTGGTATCAATGGCAGCTTGGAATGCAGAACTTGGAGTGTCGGTTGTCCCTTCCTGAATCATTGTGTACAATCTTGCACTGGTAAAGTCACTGGTGCCAGCCAGCGACGCGGCGGTCTTGAATTGGCTCAGAAACGAGTCGTAGTTTTGACCTTGAGAGGCATAGTTGTACCCCTTGACGGCGGCAAGGGCGGTGGACGCACCACCCAGAATAGCAAGGAGGGAGCTCTTCATGTTGGGGGCGTCTGTGAGGGCGTGTCAAATAAAGGCTGTGGAAAGAATGTATAAGAAGATACTATAAAAATGAATGACTAAAGTACACAAGCAAAGGACAATGAAGGATGATTCAAAGAATGAAGATGAGTGCAGAAGAGGAAAATTCAGTCAAGGGATAAAAAGTGCTTTGGCCATGCAATGTTATTTACACATACTCCATTCACATATCCATACGACCGTCACATGTGGGGGATGTTCAGGGGGCTGACTTAGTCTGAGACATGCAAGTGGTTCGGCTGGCCGGTACCTGCATCATGTGGCGCTGGTGGCTCGTCTATTGAGCCTCGCCACCGTTGGGTCCGTGTTTGGAAAGTCCGGGTATGCCGCGAGTGGTTAGTCTCCGCTGGGGACAACAGCACATAAGGGGAGGGATTGCACAAAGTATTAGGGCTGTATGATATTGTGTACTTTTTCACTACGATTACCTATACCCACTTGTACGTAAAGGAGACAGACAACAGTCTATTCCAGTTATAGTAAAGACGCCAAGACTTCAATGGCACAGCTGGGGAATATACAAGGACATAGTACAGGTGCAAGTACAGGAGCAGAGCGCATACGATTGATTCCGTAAAAGGCATCACTGTATGCATTTGTACTTCACAGGGTCATCATGGGCTAGAAGCCGTTGGTGAGTTATTCAATTCGATCATAAAGAACGCCACACACTTTTACTTTGTTGTCCCAACGCCAATTCAACAATCTTGATTATGGTTCGAGGGCAGATTATCTCGGGAGAGATGTCATGACAACATCGGCGATCGATTGTGATAAGCTAGACACGGGTCATGTGGAGGCTGTTGTAAGATTCGGTGCAAAAATGAGAAGAGACGTTAACTGGCAGATTCAGTAGCTGGTGGGATCCGATCACCATTCTTATGACCCAGCCGAAGATATATGGAGACTCATAAGTTCAGCTTAACATGGGCAAGGAGGGGCACTATAAAGCCTGCCTGCATGACGAACTGATTTCGACGTGAATACTATTAATAGGCTCCGGGACGTCATGGTGTGATATTGCGACTCGGTCGCAGCATAACTAATCACGAACCACTTGGTGAAGACTGGGTGGAAGAGAATAAGCGAGAGGCTTAGCAACAATGGGTATGCATACCTGTAGCGGGACACTACGCTATAGCCTGGGGTATGTACTTGTGTAATCCGTCGCCTCGTGCTCGGTACAGAACACTAGGTAGATGAGTGCGTGAGACACGGCGTCGTTGATGTACTGGTAGCGACCGCCAAGACAATTAGGTATCGGCTCAACGGGTGTTTGTTGATACCTCGACGCGTGTCTGCGCGTCCACCGGATCGTCCCACCTTGGTACGAATCTGTATCGACTGCGATCAGCCGCTCGAGTCCTGGTTCATTGTCGTCGTCATCGCCGCCGCCTTTTGTTCTGGCCAATGATCAATGAATCTTGCTCTCATCTAAGTTGCCGCAACGATTCCTCGAGGTATCAATGACCTCCACAAATTACCATGGCCTCTTACAGTCGGCAAGATCGAGCGCTGATGCGGCAGCGAGGTGCTGGGTTCGTTTTATTCTGCTCAAACAACGCAAAGCGAAACCGATGCTGACAATTTCAGATCGCGCGCCGTTACGACTGCCGACTTTGGTATTAATTTTGGTTTGAGTGACAACAGGCAGGAGCGTCAACAAATGCGACAGAGGGGCGCCGGGTATGGTAGTCCTACACCTGATCAACACCTCTCTGACGTGCCTTGCTCAGGTCTCGCAAAATTGACAATGTCGACTTCGGTATTTCCTTTCCTACTCCGGTCCAGCGTACGCACACCAAAACACCACAGTCTCGAAACTCGACTTCGCGCCAGCCATCAAATACACCAGCCAGACATAGACAATCATCCACGTCCACAAGATCGACGAGACGATATTCAAGCAGGCTGAACTCCGCTCAACCTTCAGTGCCTGCACCTGAGCCGCAGTCGCTACAAAAAAATGATGAACATGGAGAAACAAGCACTCGCTCTAGCAAAAGGAGGAAATTATCCCCAGCCGTTGTTACGCCGACTCCACAACCTCTACCAGAGATTGCTAAGCCGACGCCCACGAGACGAGCTTCGCAGAGGAGAAGTTCCACCCAACCATTCACGATTGCGGAGGACAATGACGCCCAAGTGTCTCACTCCATAACCCAGGCAGAATCACAGTCTCAGACGTCTCCATTGTTCGTTCCACAGGCTGAGCACGAGAAGGAGAACGAGACGCCTAACACTAATACTGCGAAGCCAAACCGCGAGGATTCGGGTTTACAGACTACCAAAAGCGGACGAATTCTGCTTGCGCCGTCTGTCTTGGATGAAGATGTCGATGAATCTGCTACTGAAGCCCTAGTCGTAGAGGCTGAAGACACGCGTCAACAATTACCGAATGACGATAGGCCACTAGACTTGGACGAGCACGGCTCTTCCAAACCGCAAAAGCGGAGAAAACGAAGGTCCCTCACCTTGAAGCGCAAGAGACGTCGTTCGTCTCCTCACAGTCAGGCTGTGGATGTATCCAAGGAGCACTCGCCAGCTGCTACTTCTGAAACTCCGGCTGAGGAAACGCCATTACCTAGGGCTAAGCTTCTGGCAGATCGGATTACCAAGTATAGCAAACTTGGGAATAAAAGGAATATGAGAGCAGCAACTCCAGCCTCCGATCGCGAACAAACGCCTGACAAAGGAGAGGAGGACGATGACTCGTATGTTGAACAAAGCTCTCCTGAAGTCGAAACGCCTGCTGCAAGTATGAAAGGCAAGAGAAAGACTCGCCGACAGAGCTCTCGAGAGAGTCCAGCGGAAGTCTCTAAAGGCGACAAACCGGTGACTACCTTCCCTATTCTTACGCACCGGCTGACCGGCTTCTCGATATTACCGACTATCCACGAAGACGCTGAAGTCCCAATGGGGAGTGCTCCCCCGGCAAGCGATCGGGCTCAACCCAACGTGGTAGACGTGCTGGCCCAGATTTGTCGCGAAACAATCTCAAACGCGACTGACCGCATAGCTGAAATTACGCAGCCCAATAAAAGGACATCGCTGAACAACAAACGAAGCGCCCTCGAAGCATTCGGAAAAGACCTTGATGATGAATTATTTGCGATGTCTGAGGCTGTAGAGAACCGCTTCAACGTGGAAGCCCGCGTGCGGAAGGCCAAGCGGGAGAAAGCCGCTCTACAAGCAGAGTATATCGAGTTAAGAAGGGAGCGCGAACAGGTTGCTTTGAAATGTGACGCGCTCAGACGACGACATTGGCAGTGCGAAGAGTCTACGAGAGCGAAATGGACGCTCAGTGAGGCTGCTAGGGGCCTGGAGCAGGAGATGGACAGAAATTCAGACGTCGATGATGAAGGTATTGAGTTCCTCCTCCGAAACGTTACGACATCGATCAGCAGTGCCTCGGGACAAGGCATTTTGGACAAGGTCATGTCGTTCAATGCTCAGTTGGAGAACATGGCATTGTTTTTGGAAGGACGCAATGTTTGACATTGGTTCCCGATGTATCATGAGGATAAAATATCGAGACGACTGACGGTTCTGGAAGGCTATTTGTATTTGCTATATCTGTGTATTGATGTGACTTTAGTTGCTGTGGCTCATGCTCGGCAGGGCATTGAAAGAGTATACAAAGTCATGACCGTGATGATGTACATTGAAAGGATGGCGAGAAAGTCAGGAACCTAGCACGTATATACCTAGCTCTGTTTTGCATGGTCGCAAAGCCTTATCCAACGAGGCTGAAGTTGTTCCGATAGCGGAGAGCCTGAGGGGCTCAGCCTTGCGCCGAAGCTTCTCCAACGAGCAATTATTTTCTCCTCCGCTTTCGCGCGTCAATAGAGTCCTTCCTCATTCAAGGAAATCTCGTTATAGATATGGCAGGCCGATCGTTGCGGATAGGTATGGTCGCTAACCAGTTATTCCACACCATCACGCTGACACGCGCGTCAACAAACAGGTCTCATCCCCGGTGACGGGATCGGTCGCGAAGTAATTCCGGTACGAGTTTTGACTCTGTCTCCCAGCTTGCCCATTACCATCGGCCAATGTTCATGTCCTAATACTCCTGCTTTCAGGCCGGCAAACGCATTCTCGAGTCTCTCCCGTCGTCGCTGGGCCTGAAATTCTCCTTTGTCGACCTCGATGCCGGCTTCGAGTGCTTCAAGCGCACGGGCACCGCGCTGCCAGACAAGACGGTAGAGACGCTGCAGAAAGAATGTGACGGTGCATTGTTCGGGGCTGTGAGGTGAGCAATATGCCCGACTACTTGACTCTTCCTGTGGAGATCCCCGAGCTTCAGTCACAAAGGACACGACTGACACATTGCGCTTCTCTTGCTCTCTTGTCCAAATAGCTCCCCTACAACAAAAGTCCAGGGGTACACGTCTCCGATCGTGGCCCTGCGCAAGAAACTCTCCCTCTACGCCAATGTCCGCCCTTGCAAAACGACGCTCTCCCCTGCCTTTCAATCGCCCGTCCCGCACCCCATCGACATGGTCATCGTGCGCGAAAACACCGAGGACCTGTACGTGAAGGAAGAGAAGACCTACAGCGACGGAGAAGGAGGGGAGATTGCCGAGGCGATCAAACGGATATCGAGCAAAGCGAGCTGGCGGATCGCGAACATCGCGGGCGAGATCGCCCTGCGCCGGCAGCGAATGCGGGAACAGCAGCAGGGTTCGTCGGCACAAAAGCAAGGCATGGTCACCATCACGCACAAATCCAACGTCCTTTCCCAGACGGACGGCCTCTTCCGGTCCACGGCGCGCGAATGCCTCTCTCAGCCACAGTTCTCCTCGCTGAAAATCGAGGAGCAGATCGTCGACAGCATGGTGTACAAGCTGTTCCTCCAACCCCAGTACTACGACGTCATCGTCGCGCCCAACCTGTACGGGGATCTCCTGAGTGACGGTGCCGCCGCGCTGGTCGGCTCCCTTGGCCTCGTGCCCAGCGCCAACGTCGGTGAAGGCATCATCATCGGCGAACCCTGTCACGGATCGGCCCCGGACATCGAGGGCAAGGGCATCGCCAACCCGATAGCGACCATCCGGAGCGTGGGCGTCATGCTGGAGTTCTTGGACTTGCCCGAAGCCGCGCAGTTGGTGTACAACGCCGTGGACGCGTCTTTGGGCGAGGGCAAATTCGTCTCACCCGATCTCGGCGGCAAGGCGACGACGACCGAGGTCGTGGACGACATTATCAAGCGGCTATAACTGCCTAGAACATTCGATGGGCGGATACCGTGGTAGAAATAAAACGGAAAAGATTTACGGCTCAAAGACCAGGCGGGTTTGCGGCCCATCTGAGAAAGTACCCCGGACCTGAATGCATGTTTTCCTGCTTTGAGGGGTGTTGGCGACACTAGATACCTGGTTGGACAGGATAGGATCAAGTAGAAGTCAAAAGGCGTCTCAAATGTCAAAAGTTTCAAAGAGCAGAGAGCTCGCGTGATAAGGGAACCCCAGTGGTAGAAAGGGTCAGGTTCAAACGACAAAGGTGCGGTTGGAGGGCGCTCTATAACACCTCTTCTATCAACCTGCTTTGGGTCAAATCAAGCGCTGTTGTACCATGAGGCTCCACCATTCAAGTTTGGTGTTTGCGGGCAATTTGGCGGACGAAGTGATTTACACGAACCTGTAGAGCTCATACTGGCAGCAAGCAAAGAATAAGCCGAATGGGCCACATAACGGACCATGTGGCTGGCACCCTTTCATAAATTTGTAGGACATTAATACCTATACATTCCCCTGGGTCGTGGTTCCCAGTCAACCCGTTTGCGGGCCATCAAATATTGACTTGCACATCTTCAAAGTCGCCCAGCCCCATTCAATGTATGTTGCAACGCCTTCTGAGTGACTTTCGCCAACATCTTTCAGGAACCAGTCATTCCGAGAACCAGTGCTCTATTCGTATGCGTCAACGTACAAAAAGCCAATAATTCGATCCCTGATTTACTGCTTCTTTGTCGCGAGCTGTCCTTGCTCTTTGTCGAACGCGGCGTAGGTGACTTGCAAACTAGCCACGCCGGAAATGGCCACGTACAAGATCAATAACAGGAGGAGTCCGACGAGGTAGCCCATGAAGATGCCTGCACCAACATGTCAGCAGATGGTGGGGACAGGTATAAGCGACGATGAAGGATGAGTGGCAGTAAGGAAGGAGACAACCTACCAGGAGTAAAAAATTGATACTTATCAAACAACGGCCCGTCGATCATGGTCTGGTTATTCCCAGCCGTGTTCACCCCCGCATGCACACCAAGATCTCGCTTCAGATCGAGATGCATGCTCTCTTGTATTTGTGAGTCCATATCATATTCCGCCGCTTCTTTTCCATCCGCTCCTTGGGCAGTGAACATCCCGTCCTGTGAGCGGCTGGTCGTGTATAGAACAGTGTAGTTCTGAGTTGGCAGCAGGTCTAACACTGAGGCCAGGAATGCATCGTTCGAAGAGAGGTCACTAACTCTGCTCGAGCCAGCAGATGGCGCTGGGAGGACAAGCTCGAGCAGCCGTGGTGATGGGGCTAACTCCTTTGTCGGAATGCCTCCTCCTTCTCTCGAAGCATCAATTGAAACCACCGAGACGCCGCATTTCGTTTTCAAGACATCGACCCACGTAGAGCTTTCAAGACGACCGAAAACGTCTGGCACAGTCAAGCTACTCCGGACAGCCGATCCTTTGGACTGGGAAGGCGATAACGCCTTTGCGAGTAAGGGTGTAGATCTCTTGGATTGGGAGTAGTCTTTGGCGGACACCCCTGGTTGCGAAACGAGAATGTAGTAGTCTGAAGGGCACGAGGAGAGACTCAATGCGATGTCGGAGGTCAGGAGGGGTGCGGACTGAATGTGTGAGGTCGTCGCTAGAAGACTATATGTACCGCGAACAATGATCAGTTGAGATGTGCCTAAACTTCCAAGGACTGGTGTCAACATACTCCGACGTTGAGAACATAAAGAAGGGCGTGGTGTCGAGATAGCCATGGGCGCATTCAGCGGCCAGCGCTAAAGCGCACAGCCGAAAGAAACGCATGGCGCTGGAATTGGCTGGGGATTTGTCGTTGTTGAACAGTCAACGCAGGCAGGTCTGGGAAGCTTTGATATGATGCATCTGGGGTTCTCCCGCTTCATCGTATACCCAGATCGCAGCTATGAAGATGCACCAATAGGAGAAGACTATATCTTGGCTGTTTTGTGATGTTTGCGTGGCACGATAAGGCTGAGACGTTCGCGACAAATTTTCCCATCAAAGCTCAACTTCAAACTTTCGCTCTCATTTTACAACTTGACTACAACTTTCATAACTCCCTTTTCGCTGTCTGTTGATGTTGATCACGCGAATGTAATGGCTTCTAGTGACCCCTTCTGCCTCGATACCAATCAACTTCGTTCCTGGTTCTGTTTGTTTCTAGGTATGTAACGAGCTCTGACTACATCCTCCCTACTCGGAAAGCACCAAAACAAAAGCAATCGTATGATGATACAATTTCTAGCTGATTCAATTATTTTGGTCGAGACCAATTATGGGTCAATGCGAATACCTTTTTCTTTCCCCTTCTGAGATTCATTTCGTTTTTATCCACTACGAGCACATGTGTCACTGATTTCAGATTACTGACTCTTAAAAGTAAGGATAGTACGAGTACAAGTGTCTGAAGACCGGAAAGCCCTCTCGAATCTCCGAGACAACAGCCTATGTGCTTGTCTTTGCGTGTCTTTCCATAGCGATAATACCACCCTTGACATCTCCGATCCATCCCCACCTCTTTTTCCGCACAGCTTCTTCTGCTGCCGCGTCAGCTTCGATTTTGTCTATCAGTTTCTGTGCTGCGATTTGGCTGTCGTTCCCGCGCTGGCAGATAAAGTACACCGACGAATACTGCTCTCCACTAGTGCTGTCTTGTGTCTCTCTTGCTGGGCTTGGGGGTATTTGATCGGAGTGGCCACTCGGCTTCGTGGGGAAGCTGTCATGCCTCGTAGTCACAGGGATGTGCGATTCCTGATCAATCAACCCTCCATCTGGTCCCATGGGAGTGGGACTGACCCCCGGATCCAACCCAAGGACACCAAAGGCTTCACTTCCGTGCCTCAGAATTTGCGAGATTGGGATATTTAAGCTGCCCCGAACCTTTGGACCGAGCTCGTACTCATGCTCTTCGCGCACATCCACCACGATGGGCTTGCTTTTCTGCTTGCCACTTCTGCCTGGCTGTGTTTCTGCATCGGCCTGCTTCCGGAGGAAATCTCCCGCGCGAATCCTATTCTTCTCGTCGAGAAGTTTGACATCTTCGAAGACGCCACAAAACGCCTGGTAGTCTAGTCTGCCATGTGAGATCACCTCTGCCGTGACTTTCCTCACATTTTTGGTTGCCAGAGTCTCGTCATCGCCACATGCGACACAATCCTTGCGCCGGCCTCGCAAGCCGATCGTGCGGAATATACTTCGTGGATCGGAGGCGTAGGTATTGTACAGGAGCATTGTATGTTGTTTCTTCTGTGTCGGCGTCTCGACGGAAGCTCTTGTGTTGTTGGCAAACTGATCTGCCCGGGTTTGACGGGAGGAATGTCCGCCGCTGGTGATTATCTTGATAGCCTCTCCAGCCATCAAAGTCCCTATCACCCCAACGACAGGCCCAAGGATGCCTATCTCGCTGCACCCTCGTACTGTCTCCGGGGCCGGCGGACGAGGAAAAACACAGCGATAACAAGGCCCCTTTTCATCCCCCTCAAAAGATGTGGGTGGATAGTTGAGGACAATCAGCATGCCCTCGCCTCTTTGCGCAGCACCACTGACCAGCACTTTTCCCAAGACCACGCAGGCGTCAGAGATCAAATAGCGCGTTGCGGGATTATCTGTACAGTCGAGCACCAGATCATATTGTGACACGATGTCTAGGATATTGCTCGTGCGGGCCGACTCTTCATGGCAGACGTACACGATCTCGGGGTTCAGCTCTCGACATCTCGTGGCCGCGGACTGGACTTTACTTTGACCCAAGCGTGCAGCAGATTCCGTGTGGACAATTTGACGGTGGAGATTGCTGATTTCCACAGCGTCGCCGTCCATAAGGCCCAGTGTACCGATTCCCGCCCCTGCAAGGTATAATGCCGCGGGTGAACCGAGGCCACCCAGTCCAATTATAAGGACTTTGGAGGCCAGCAGAGACTCTTGACCTCGGAGTCGGACTTGAGGGACGAGCATTTGGCGGTTGTATCTTCCAGAAGCAAGAGGCGGCGCAGGGAGAAGAGCAGAAAAGGACGAATGGGGTTCCAACTGCGACGTTGTGGAGCGGAATTGTTCCTCATAAGGTCTATCTTCTGATCGTGATTCTGAAACGAGGACTCTGGGATTCGACATGTCCACGTCTTTTGTTTCCGATGACCTGGCAGCGTGGGCGACAATTGGGAGGGGAGGAGGATTGACCTTGGGTGGAGGTGTAGACCTATCTATCCCTCAGTCAACGATCCGCTGAAACAAAAGAATAGAAGCAGACAAAAAAGAAACAAGAGTATTCATTGATCAAAGCTCTGGTCTGGTTCCTGGCCGCGTTGAAGCATCGGATCACCGACACCTGGGCGACTGACTGACTTCCTTTAAGGGAATCTTCGTCTATCCCCAAGGTGGCTATATTCATACATAGGCCAATAGATCATACCACTCAACCCATCCGTTTCTGTCGCTGGGTATCATATCATACTTGTAGGGCAACAACAAGACTCTCCGGTGTTTCCGGACAAAGTTCTGCCACTTTCGGCAAAACAAACTCCCCGATTTCGCTGAGGAAAAACACATGCAGAAATAGTTTGCGTCTGACTTACTCGTCTTCTGGTTCGATCAAATCCGGGAGATGCTCGGCCTTCTCTTTACCTTCCAGGATGTTGTACACAGCGGTGAGTAGAGGAAAGTCCTTCTCCATTCCCTTGTACTTAAGGAATTTGTTTACTTCATGGGCTGTTAGAGCTCCCTGCAGCTTCTGGCCGTTAAGTTCTCTTTCTTGGATCTCCTCGATCGATTTGCCCTCTTGTATACTCATTTTGGCACACCGGAAGTTGCGGCCACCCGAACAGGAGGTGATCAGATCTGCAACGCCCGCCGACTCGACCGTAAAAGTGTCGGACTGAATGGTGTGAGGGAAGAATCTGTTTCCGAATTCTCTCATTTCCAGGAGGCCAATTCGCATTACTGCTGCCTTGGCATTGTCGCCCCAGCCCAAACCGTCAACCCAGCCAGCAGCAACCGCGACAACGTTCTTCAAAGCACCACCCAGCGATACCCCAGCCACATCAGAGACTACTCGTACGTGAAAGTATCGACGGTGAAACAGTTTCTTCAACGTATCGTGGTCGATTGAGTGGTATTCGGCGGGAAGTGGTTTGAGCTGGACCTTCGATGGCTTGCCAGAGACATCCTTGTGTACCAGTTTTGTCAAGTCAACATGGCTCGAAGCCGGGCTAGGGCCTTGAGATGTGGCGGGCGTAGGTGATTGTGAGTCCATCAACGGTGGGTCGTATGCCACTGTTGTTTCACTAAACTTCTCTTGAGCCACTTCACTGGCGATATTTGCTCCCGACAAGGCACCACAGTATATCCCCAATTCCTCCCCAATCGTCTCGGAAAACAAGCTGATGGAGGACTCGTGAACATTGACACCTTTGATGCACGAGATGCCTCGAGCGAACGGTAGGATATGGCCTCGGAGTTGTTTGCATAGATTGAGAATAAATTGGTGGGGAAGATTGAAAATCAGAATGGTAGAGTTCTTGACCGAGTCGACCAGGCTAGGATTGGCGACGACGTTGTGAGGCAGAGGAATTCCAGGAAGGTATTTAACATTCTCGTGGAAGGCGTTGATGAGAGTCGAGAGCTTCTGTTTTCCTTTACTGAACTCAGAAGCCTCGTCGTAGTGTTTTGATTTCTTGTCCAGCTCAACCTCCTCTTCATAAACCCACATCTGCACCTCCCGTTCGAATAGCTCCGGGTGTTCCAGTGTGTTTTCACCCACGAGTTTGGCGATGGTCGATCCCCTATCTGTGTCAGTAAAGTTCTCACAAAGCAGAGAATGGTCATTACCAGTTTCCGGAACCGATCACAGTGACCTTGTGCTTCTTTGCATAAGGTGTTAGACTGGACATCTTCACCCGAAGCCCGTCCATTGTGACGGAGTTGGTGCTTCTAGGAACAGCCGAGAGTAGATGCGAGGAAGCAAGCAGTCTGGGAAAACGAAGAAATAAAGGCGATCGAAAGGGCAACAGCATCCAGTGCTGGAAGGTCGTGAGCAACGGGGCTTCAAAAGCAATTCCCGCTGCGAATTTTGGTGAGTGGTGGGCTGGACGTAAAAGGATTCTGGACAAAAATGTTGGTCAACTCAACATCTCGCGTGACGCAGGAACATGTCATAATGGGAAAGGCTCATTGAAGTTTATGAGTCCAGCTGATCTTTTTCCTGCTCGCTAGTGGGGGGAAGAAGAGAGACCTCCACCAGGCCAACGATTTCTTCTCCAAGGGGGTGGGTGCCTTGGGGTGCCTGGCTCGATGCCTAGGAATGAGGGAGTTCGGCTCTCAGGGTCCAGAATGGGCACTTACGGCATCACCGAAGATCCCCCGCACCACCCACGCTTTCTTATCGATAAGGGAGAGACGCTGGTGACGCCTGCGCTAAACGCACAACGAGAACTATCCGGACCCAAGTCTTGCACCTTCGCCATCATGCAGTGAACCCTGACAAGATACGCCTGCCTTTTGCCCGTGGGAGCTGTAGGAGGTTTCGGGACGACGTTTGGCCCAACTGTTCACGAGAGCTGATTGCTAGCTGTGATAGGAGACAGGAACTGCGTGCCCGCTGAGCGGAAGATGAAACTCACCGCGCAAACATAGGGGGACACCTCTGGCCTACTAATTATTTCGACTGGCGAGGACTCTGAGTGCGGTTAGGCACCCGACTTAGACGTGGAACAATGGCAGCGCAAGAGAATACGAAGTCCCCCTGGGATCCATGCACGGTCTGCCAGGAGCCTCTGCTTCCGTCCAAACTCGGAGTTCGTCTAGGATGCTTTAGGTCTGGCACTTGAGTCTGTCGCCCTCAGTGCCGTGATCGTCGACATTCATCTGTAAAGAGAAGAAGAGCATTTGTCGGCTAATGTCTCGACCAGTCGCTAGACATCCCCTCTATCTACCGCTCCTCGAAGGCGAGGTGGTTAGGCTGATAGACCTGCAACCAGGAGTGGGGGAAGATCCTGTCTCGCTTCGACTGTTGATCGCCGAGTTAGGTCATCATCCTGACTACGAGGCCGTCTCCTATGTCTGGGGCGACCCAACTCAAACAGTGTCAGTCCTTTGCAATGGGAGATCTCTTGCTATCACTGTCAGTCTCAATGCCCTCCTTAAAAGAGTTAGATTTCCAGACAGATCTCGAATCCTCTGGGCCGATGCTGTAAGCATCAACCAATGGCATGATGATGAACGAAGCCATCAAGTTGCTTTCATGGGTAAAGTGTACAGCTGTGCGAAAAGAGTGCTTGTGCATTTCGGGGACGATCTGAACGGTGATGCAAGAAATGTCTCTTCTCTTGTGAAGGAGTATGCTGCGATGATCTCGAAATACAAGTCTGTGCACGACATGCCAATTCTGCTGGCAGAGGATCCTGCGCTTGACGATCCGAGATGGAAAACTCTGTCAAGATTTCACCACTTGCCATGGTGGAGTAGAGCATGGGTTATTCAGGAAGTCGGATTGGCGCGAGAATCAATCTGTTTATATGGCAATGAAGAGTTTGACTACCGCGATCTAATGAGACTCGCTGTGTGGACGACGAGATGTGCACCACATCTTGAATTCAGATACGACATTTCTTTTGCAACCGTCCACACAGACTGGCTCGATTGGTCACCCGATTGGCGAGAAACCTCTCCGGATCCTAGCCAGACTTTCCTAGGTCTAATGAACCACTCGCGATGGCTGTCATGCCAATGGAAGAAGGATCACATTTACGCCCTTCTGGGCCATCCACTGGCTCATGTTGAATCTAACGAGAAGCTAATTGTTCAACCAGCCTACAACAAAACCGATGAGGACGTCTACCTTGAGCTCGGGAAGATGCTGATAAGAAGCCATGGCCTTCGCGTCCTGTCTCCAGTGGACCATAATGAGGAAACCTGGAGCAGCCCTGTGGTTCCTTCTTGGCTCCCCTTCTATCACAATGTCGAGCTTACGGCCTGCAATTTCGGCGTTTTCCCAGATTTCTGGTACAATGTTTCTGGGGGATCTGAAAGTCAGGTGGTGATAAATGCGGACGACTTGCATGTAGAAGGCATGCTCGTTGACGTTGTCAGACATTCATATCGATTTACAGAGCGGGATTTAGAGGATCTTGGAAGACTGTCAATGGAGAGGCGTGCAGTTGGTCATCAAGATGGACTGCTGGATCATATCATGGCTGAAGCCCTTGGTGAGGTGAATGGCCAGGCTTATCATGCGGACGACAAAGTTACGGCCCTCAGCTTGACACTTTGTGCCGGGTTGTCAAGGTACCGAAGCGCTGATGATGATCTTGATCAGCACTGCAAAGACTTTGCCGCCTTCTACAGGCTTTGGAAGGGGCTGCAAGACGAGGACGACTTCCCTCGGTGGATGCCAAGTGATCACGCCAATGGAGATTATGAGAAATATTTGACCGACATAAAGCTGGTATGCGAAGGCAGAAGCTTCATGTTCACCGAAAAGGGCCGTTTCGGCTTGGGACCGCTGATCACGTCTCCCGGAGACATCTGCTGCGTCCTTTTTGGTGGCACGGTGCCTTTCGTCCTACGGCGGACGCAGCGCGAGGGTTATTTCAAACTTGTAGGTGAGGCTTATTTGCATGGTATTATGCGCGGAGAGGCACTCAACCTAAGTACAGCCAAGTGCCGTGAAGAGCAGACGTTCATCATCTGCTAGACTACAAGGGTGTCAAATTTTGTGCCTACTTGGTCGTTCGTTACAGCATTACTTGGATTCGCTATTTAATGTGCTGGTGACGTATATATCCCCTGACCGACTTAGCTCCCCATTCACAATACTCCCTTGTTGATTTTCTTAGCAAATGAGTGAGTGGGTACTTGGCTCTGTTGAAACTGGACGAGGCTGAGGCTGAAGAGTTGAAAAAGGGGCTGCCAAGGCTTGACACATTGCTTGCTGGGGAAGTACAACTGATGATAGCACATTTTGTCTACAGTGAAAACTAGATGCCTGCCAGGCCAAGATGAAATATCAGCAGAATGTCGGAAACACCCCAAATTCCCTCGCTGTTCCGGTCGCACGTTTCTACGGAGCAACTACGAAAGTAAAATATGGTCACAAAATGGCAAGTCAGTTCCTCTCACTCGCCACGCATTGAGGGGCTCCGCGGGTGGCCGTGTAAAACCTCTTCGTTAACCATCCAGCAGTCCTCCAGAACATGCAAAGTTGTGGTCACAGCATCGCTTTCGGCATATATTTCATCGCCTGTCTTACACCCAGATCAGCCAAGATCTCCTCCGTCCCTCCAAGAATAGCATCGAACTTGTACGTGCGATGAAACATCTCGATATTCCTCCCCATGCCGGTGGATGTGATACCACGCCCTCCGAAGACATTGACGGCCTCGTCGGCGATCTCATGAGCAGCACGGGTGGCAAACATCTTCAAGAGCCCGATGGGGCCAGCCAAGTGTCGATTTTGTTCTTCCTGGGACATATTACACATTTGGTACGTGGTATTCTCGAGGTAGTTTTGGATGGCCTCTGCGTAAGCGATCATTTTGGCCAGTCTGAGAGGCAGAACGCATATTAGCAGGAGTGGTAAGAAAGAAGAGGGAGGGGACGCATACTTCTGTCTGATCACCGGCTCCTCGATCAACTTCTTCCCAAACACCCTCCTCTGGTTTGCCCACTTTATACAATCCTCTACTATTATCCGGCTTGTTCGAATGCTGAACGTCGTGATCATCCACCGTTCATGGTTGAAGTTTGTCATCATCACCCTGAACCCCTGGTCTTCGGCACCGAGGAAGTTCTCAACGGGCACTTTTACATTGTCCAACTTGATAAATGCTGTCCCGGCTGATGAGGAATAGCTTGTCTTGATCTGGGTGGTCTCAAGTCCCTCCTGTCTCTCTATGAGCAGCACAGAGAACCCCTTTTCGGTCTTGACGCCAGTGACGAAATAATCACAGAAGACGCCGTTGGTGATCCATTTCTTGGTACCTGATACAAGATGTCAGAGGTAAAATGCAAAGAACAGACTCTGGCTTACCGTTGACGATGTAGTGTGTGCCATCGGGGCTCTTGACAGCAGTGGTCTTAATACCAGCCACGTCCGACCCAGCAAACGCCTCGGAAATGGCCAGACAGATCTTCTTCTTGCCCGACAAGCACTCTTCAGCAACTCGCTTTCGAATATTTGGTTTTGCATGATACAACACAGCCGGCAAGCTGATGACCATGCCACCCAAGTTACCGTCGTTGAAAGCCCGACCACCAGTTCGACAGAGCTCGTGATTGATCACCATCTCGTGGAAATAGTCGAATTCTTCTGGAGTCACTGCTCCGTTCATCAAGGTCAACCCCTTGAGATGAGGACCAGGCCCCATGCGCATAGCGTTAATTCCAAGGCGTCTGAACAACATCACGATTAGATCCTGGTAGAAACTAGGGGCAGATGCGACACATACCCCATCTCCACGATGGTTGCGTCCGATATCCTGACTCCGCTGCCCTCCTTTTCTTGCGCCTCAGGGGCCAGGACTGTCTCGACCCATCCTCGCATAGCCCGCTGCAACCGCCGATGGCTCTCCTTGAAATAGGGACTTTTGAATTGTGGTGTGAGCCAGGTCGGTTCTCCATAAGGCACCAGGCTGAGATCCCCAGGCTTGGGATATATGACCTTGGGCGTCTCGCCCTTCACCGTGCCAATGCATAGTGACTTCTCATATTTCTGGAGGACTTCTAGCCTGTGCAGATTGAAGAAGTCGACGGTGGCATCAAGCCCTCCGACTTGCTGGAGCACAGTCGAGCCACCAGGATGTGCGTCGGCAAAGTCGGTCAGGTCATAGACCTTGGAATCGATGATGCACCACAAGCTGTCGGCGGTGTTGTTCTGCGCCACCTCCTCCCTGGAGATTTCGAGGCTCATGGTGGAAGATTGACCACTGTGGCACCCTCTCGACCAAGGCTCGTGTGTTTTCAGAAGCTGAAATGCATGACCTCTTGCAGAATTCAGATCGAGCCAGTGGCTTACATAGGGGATCCGCCTCGGCAGATGCTAGGATCTGGTTTTATATATTAGTGATACACTTATCGCAGAAGAGGTTTAGTTCTCAGACACCAATCTCACCTCTCACTATATCTCATTTAATAATCAGGTACCCACGGGCAACCCACGACACATTGCCCCAATCTGGACATCATGCTTGACGGGGCTTTTGATGGTCTTACGCACGAACGCTTACTGCCGTAATATCGTATGTTTTTGACGGCAGCGCCACAGATATTTGTTAAGTACGATGTACCTCGGACGCGGTTAAGATGCCCAGACTGGCCTGCTAGCTGATTACAATACGGGAGCTATGAGTGTTAGTTTCGTTATGAATGCTGGTGGAGGGTCGAGAGAACTGCTTGGTCTACTCCCACGAACCATCCAGCACCTCATCGGATTCTTCTGCCTCTAGACTGAAATCATGGCATTCAACACACCCCTGACGCGCAAGTTGGGGATCAGGGTTCCCGTGGTCCAGGGTGGTCTTCAATGGGTTGCATATGCAGAGCTCGCCGCTGCTGTCAGTAATGCCGGCGGTCTTGGGATCATCAATGCCTTGACGCAGCCTGACCCAGAGCACCTTCGACAAGAGATCAGAAAGACGCGGTCGTTGACACCGAACCCTTTCGGGGTCAACATCACTTTATTGCCCGCCCTCAATCCTCCCGACTATCCGGCATTCACCCAGGCTATCATCGACGAGGGTGTCAAGATTGTCGAGACGGCTGGCAACAGCCCAGGCCCCGTCATAAGGAAGCTAAAGGAGGCCGGTATCATCGTGATCCACAAAGCCACGACAATAAGGCACGCAAAAGCGGCCATCCGACTTGGGGTGGATATCTTGTCCATCGACGGGTTCGAATGCGCCGGCCACGTCGGAGAATCTGACATCGCTTCCCTGATCTTGAACAGTCGCGCTCGCCAGGAACTTGGAAACACGCCGTTCATCGCGTCTGGCGGGTTTGCGGATGGCTACGGCCTGATGGCAGCTCTCAGTCTGGGCGCGGCGGGCATCAACATGGGCACTCGATTCATGTGCACGGTTGAGGCTCCTATCCACCTGAACGTCAAGCAAGCAATTGTGCAAAGCGACGAACACCAGACGACGCTCATTCTGAGGCGGTGGAAGAACACCAGCCGCATGTACAGCAACCAAATGACAGCCAAGACCGTTCAGATCGAATCCACGAGCAAGACCGGGGAGTTCGCTGAAGTTGCTCCAGTGGTGAGCGGTGCCCGAGGCCGGGAGGTGCTTACTGGTGGTGACATTCAACACGGGGTAGGTCTTCACCGCTCATCGCAGTCTTGTGAGAGGGAATTGTTGCTAATTTGCTATTGCAGGTGTGGTACGCTGGGCAGGTGATGGGCTTGATCCACGACATTCCTACGTGTGCCGAACTCATTGCACGTATTGAGCGAGAGGCTGGGGAGGTCTTGTCCAACCTTTCGAGGTCGGTTCCAAGTCTGCCACAAGCGTCCAGGAGCAAGTTATAGTCTAGATGGGGCGTCATCAATAGAATAGGCCGGGAGCGAGCAATCGTCAATCACCACTTAGACACATCTTTCGCAGTAAGAGCATACACTAGCATACTGAATAGATTCTTGTCTCGGTAGATCTACATACTCTCTATGCCTCCACTCCAACCCTCCTGCTTCATGGTAGAGTCTCATGCAAAGCTCAACCGAGCGGCAAAGCTGCTCTACGTACGAAAGACTGTAGAATGTCTGATATCTACCGCTTACTATTCCAATGATTAAAATCAATATGTATCGAGGCATCTATTTGTATGTTCTCAGAACTATATATGGCCCCACGGATCACCACGGTGTTTGTTTGAAGACCGAGGCTCCTGATTACTTATTCCCTATTTTGCCTCAACCGCAACCTCAACACCACCAAATCCTTCGAATTAATCACATTCCAACGACATATTTCTTGCTTCAAATATGCCGTTGTACTAGATCGTTTGAATCGGCTTCCTTCTAATCTGGTTTACGGCCACACTTCGGGTTTACCATCAACGTCGACACAAAGTCAGACTCCGACCCGGGAAAAAGAAAATCAAAGGACAATCATCTCTACCATTCCAGCCCAGCAGCAATACCGATGTCTCTGAACGCGCAAAAGAAACCCGTCATCGCCGTGGTGGGCGCTGGCCCGGGCATTGGCGAAGCAGTGGCCCGGCGGTTCGTCGCCGAGGGCTTCAATGTGGCCCTGCTTGCACGAACTGAGGACAAACTACAGAAAATGGCGCAGGGCATCGACACGGACCACGGCAAGGGGTCGGCGCGTTACTACATCACCGACCTGCGACAGGAGGCGTCGGTGCTGTCGAGCTTCCAGCGGATCCGCGACGAGCTGGGCCCCGTGGCGGTGCTGGTCTACAACGCCGGGGCGCGACGGGTCAACGGGCGCAACATCCTCGACACGTCGTCGGAGGAATTCGAAAACTTCACCAAGATCAACCTGTTCGGCGCCTTCTGGGCGACCAAGTGCGTGCTCCCGGACATGCTCGCGGCGGGTAGAGGCACGATCCTGTTCACGGGCGCGACGGGCGCCCTGCGCGGCAACCCGGGCCTCGCCAGCTTCTCGCCGGGGAAGTTCGGGCTGCGGTCGCTGTGCCAGATCATCACGCGCGAGTACCAGGCCCAGGGCATCCACGCCGCGCACATCATCGTCGACAGCCCCGTCGACGGCAAACTGATCGGCGAGTGGTCGCGGCGCCAGTGGCAGCGCACGGGCCAGGGCGAGAAACTCGACGACGTCGACGGCCACCTGGTCAAGCCGGCCGATCTGGCCCAGACGTACTGGTTCCTGCACACGCAACCGAGGAGCGCCTGGACCCACGAGCTGGATGCCCGGCCGCAAAAGGAGAATATGTTTTCGAAGTTGTGAGGTAAAAGCTCAGGCGGGAATAGTTGAAAAACTTGTGTTCAAATATCGCCATCATTTCGGATCTTTTCTTTTCTTTCTTTAGCATAGAGCGTTTTCGGTATGGAAATGGACAATGGACACCAAAAGATTTTTGGTATTGCTCTCAGTGTCATTTCATGACCAGATGCAAATCGAAGCTTGGTCCATGATACCTTACCTAGCACCCTAGGTAGTGTCATGCTTCCACGGCCGGGGAAAGGCAGACAGGAGGAAACAAAACTACGGTCGTGTACGAGGTACATACATAACTACACCCAATGTATGATGGCCTTGATGCCTCCTTATCTATTCACGGTGCTTCTGCTCCATGTTCTGTTAAGAGCCTGACCTACCTTCATACATCCTATCTGCAATACAATACATAACTCTATCATATTTGTTATAGCTAGGTCACCGTCTCCTTTTTGGGCCTGCGTGGCCAACACCCGACGGAGCATTTTTTCCGGCGTTGCTCGTGGGAGTGGAATGGCATTGACGACGAACCGGACGCCGCCTTTTAAGCCCTTACTCTACAGGCCATCGCTCTCGGATGTCGTCCCTTGAGGATTAGAAAAGCTCTGCGTGCGTAGCAGAGGAGCCGAGCTTTGAGAAGATAACAAGATGGAACTATGTAGGGAGGCTCTAGAGAGGAATCGAAGAGGCTGACTGTATGTGGTCGTATGTATATCGACTTTGTTGATTAGTCGTGTTGGTCGTGGCGACTCTCCGCGGAGCCTCGGCTTTCCCCATATTTTTCTATCATTGCTCCAGATCCAACCTCCCTTTACCTACTCTCTGACAACCTCTGACAACTTCTCTCCCCTTAAATTAAACCCTTCTGGCTCTGCCGAGTGGCATGGATTGATCAGAAATCATCATCATCACGATATTGACGCGACAAAAGACAAGCCTTGAGACCGTGTAACGAACCAATCACCCTCGCGTTTCTAGTGCAACTTCTGGATTACTACCCGTTCATTGGAGATCACAATCCTTACATATCACATCAAAATATTTCTTGCGGGGAGGAACAACGTGGAAAGATGAGTCCCGAAGGAGGAAAGCTGACGATTTATGTGGATTGTGGTATGTCTGACATGCACCGACTCGGCATCTGTCCAAAACTCACCGCTCGTTGTCACCAGTATCTCCTTACTCCTGGTTTGGCTTCACCAATGCGATCCGCTACCGGCCTCTCCTGAACGCATACGGGGTGTCTGTCGACATAATTCCTTTCTTCCTGGGCGCCGCTCGTGATGGCGCGGGCAACCCTTTCAGCCCAACCCCGAAAGCCAAGGAGGCCTTTGCAAAGCAAGACTCGGAATTGACTGGGGAGTTGCTGGGTCTCAAGGTCGTTCGGCCAAAGGAATTTCCCATCCTGTCTCTATTTGTAAGTTCTACCACCTCGACAAGGATTGATTGCAACCACCCTTAACCGCATGAGTGAGTAGGCAGTCCGTGTGGCGACATGGGTCAAAGACCACTACCCACCGGAGAAGTTTGAAGCCACTTTTCCCGCTTTCAGCACCGCGTACTGGAGCAAAGGCATCAACATCTCCAAACCGGAGGGGATCGTCAAGGCGCTGGAAGGTATCTTCCCCGAAGAGGAGATCCGGGAGATCATGAAGAAGGCCGTGAGTCCCGGGAACAAGCAGCGGGTCATCGAGCTGACCATGGGGGCCGGGGCGTTTGGGGCTCCTTGGATCGTCGCCGTCAACTCGCAAGGGCAACGGAGAGACTGGTTCGGAAACGACCGGTGGGACCAGGTCTTTTATCATCTTGCGGTGCCGTTCAAGCCCGTGAGCATCATTCCGCCCGAGGAAGCAAAGGCGAGGTTGTGAATACGGGAGTCTTTCCCCTGAGGGATCTATTTTAATAGAACCACCAGATCCATGATGCAAGAAATACAAAATCCACTGGTGTCACTGGGTGTTGTACATGCCTATTCTAGAACCAAGGAGTTTGGATCTCCGGCTTCAGACTTTGCAGTATTTCATCAGCATAAATCGATATATTTGATGGCCACTCGACCACAACATACATGTACTGAGTATATCTAGCAAGCCTTGGCGAAGCTTCTCACACCTAATTACTACATACCACCACCACAACCGACTCTCTCGTGGCATCTTTAACGGTCAATTACTCGGTACTGAGTCAGTTGACAATCATTGTTCAGCTTCAGGCCGACCAAGATGACCTGAGATATTATTTACTAGGAACCTAACTTTCCAGACCAGGGATATGTATCAACCAACACTACCATCAATCTACAGCACATCCAATCGCCATCGTCCCCAGGCCCCCCTTTCATTCCCTTCTCAGATATCTATCACAACTACTGGTTCGGACCAGACCAGACCAGACCAGAGAGCACCTCCCTCGAGCCACGCCGCTGGTTCCCAGCAGGTGAGTGGACCTGCGTCCTCTACTCGACGCCCGTACTCACCTCTGTCTCAACACGTACACCCGGGGGGTCATCACTCACTCCCCCCCTTTCATTGGATGCTGACTCACCATTCCCACCTCGTTATGATATCCCCTATTTTCCGAATCCGCTCCACCACCACACGAGACGACAAGTTCGATGCACCCCATGCACCCACCCCGTTTATTTTATTACTTTCTGTCTTGAGATCAAACATTCATCAATTGTAATTTCGCATATTTCTCCCACAATTCAGAGGTCTCTCAGCTTCTCTGGTAGTTCAGTGGTAGAATACCGGCTTGTCACGCCGGTGGCCGAGGTTGTAAGTTGATCTGATAGAAAGAGATATGGGAAACGGCACGAGATACTAATTCACTCGGTACAGCAATTCCTCGCCAGAGAGTCATTTCCTTTTTGTTGGTTCTGTCCTGGTCATAGGGTTCAAAGCGACACATGGCATAACCCTACATGACTTTTAGTCCTTTCTCTGTTTTTGGGTCCGGGTTTCATCAAGGGTTTCTTTGTAGGGCCTGATCTCATAAGCATGCCATGTCTCATTCCCGTCCCTATTCGCGTCGACCTGAGCCGGGCAAGCCTACCACCCGCTCACTTCGTCCTCGCCCTCCAGAGTCTGCTGCTGTAATCGTCTTGCAACCACCTCCACAGCCTTCCATACTCTAATGAGGTTGCCCCCAGCCACCTTCGCGGCATCTTCATCGTTCACACCCAACCGCAATAGCTCTGCAATCAGATCAGGATATTTATCCACCCCTTCCAACCCCTTGGGAGTTAGCTCGCCCATGCCGTCGAAATCACTACCCAGCCCGACATAATCATATCCAATCTTCTCGCCCACATACATGATATGTCTCGCTACTTGATGCAAGGTGTTGTTCTTCTCGTAAAACTCGGGCAACACGCTCTCATTTGCCGGTGGCAAGCATGAGATGAACCCGGGACTGAAATTGATCATCACCAGAGATTGCGTTTCCTTGACCAGGTCCAGAATGTCGTCGTGAACATTCCGAGGGTGCGGACACAACGCGAAAGCCGAGGAATGTGAGTATATGACGGGCGCGGCGGAGCTTTGGTTGCTCAACACAGCTTTCTGCGTCCAGTATGAAGTATGCGAGATGTCGACAAGCATCCCGAGTCGGTTCATCTCGCGGATCACGTCGCGACCGGTCGAGGTCAATCCTCCACGATGGTAAGGAGCCACTGTTGTACCGTTTCGCGATGAAATCAACGCAGCATCGGCAAATGCATTGTGACAATTCCAGGTGAGCGTCGCCGCTCGCACGCCCAACGCGTAGTACAAACGTAATGTGGACAACGGAGCAGACTGCGGAATCTGGTGCAGGCCCTCGATACTAATCGGAGAGATCAGCCGTCTCGTGCTGCGGAAATTCGACAATGCCACGTCCAGTGGCGAAGTCGCCGATGTGAAATTGTCGGTGTACTCTCCCTGCAATCGACGGATCAAATCGATCTGGGATAATGTGTGCGCTACGGCAGTGGCATACTGCTCGTCTGAAAAGTCCTCACTGGCATTCTCCGGACACACGACGAAGGCGCTCCAAAATGCCCCGCCCACTCGTCCTTTCCGCAGCCGGGGCAGGTCGACGTTCAACTCCATGTCTCCGTTCTCAAACTTGTCCCGGAACTCCTTGGTGTGTAATTTGTTTTTGTAGGCTCCGCGGATGAAGATCGCGAGGTCATTGTGGCCGTCAATCAAGGGTGTGTGGGTGAGGATGGCCAGCGCGCGTTCCTCGATCGTTTGACCGGGTTTCGGGACAGGCACGGGTCTTGGAGTCGGGATAGGCTCTCTGCCACCAATATCGGGACTCAGGAAGGATATGACAAGGGCGAAGAAGACCACGACGAAGAAAATCGAGGCGATCTTATTCAGTGCCGCTTTGGTGGATTCGACCGACAGTGACTGCGCTTCATCCTCTTCTTCGCTTTCACCCGAATAGTCCCTGTACGCCTCGTTGGATTGGTACTCTTCATTCCATTGTCTTAGAGACGCTTTATGTTCGTCCTCGGACTGTATGCCCTCATATCCCCTGTACTTGGAAAAGCCGTAGCCTTGGATCTCCGGCGCGGGTTCGTTCTGGGGCAGCAGTGGGTCGAGTTCGGATTTGGAGGACATCGGCGCGAACGGTGAGAAGAACTCGCCCTATGTATAGTGTAGAGGAGATGCAATAGTCTGCAAAGATTGTCCTTTCATCTACATCTCCTAGATACCACAGACTAAGACCACCCCCCAGCATCCCATGATAGAGAGTCAGGTGTCATAGCGTTGATCTCATACACGGAGGACGGAGCAACGTCTTCTCCGCATTGTCGATAACGATAGCGGCAGCGCAACAACATTGATCCGTCATCGATCCGAAGGTCCCGAAAGAGCTATTTACCATCTGTCAATGGCGAGATTGATATATTGTACTTGGTACCTGAGATGACATAGGACCGCCTGGTGTGATAAAGGGCTTGACTTCAGTTAATTGCCCCTCTTGTTGGTTTTTTACGGATCCAGCCCTATTTTTGCCTCAGCGCAGCCATATCCAGCAATCTGTAGTCATAAACTGGGGTTTCCCAGTCATCCTGCAACAGACCATACGTCTCCGTGGCATCACTCTTCGGCTTGCGCGGATTGATTGCCCAGTAGGCAAAATCGGCGTCACACTTTCTCAAATACTTCATGAGATTCTTCCAGTAATGGTAGTCTCGTCTTGACGGGGAATTGGGAGCCCCGATCTCACCCACCCAGACAGGAGCGGTATCAGTCTCACGGAGGTACTCCCAGTTCTTATCCATGTCATCGGCGAAGGACTTGTACGTGCGGTACCAGTACGGTACCAGGGATCCCCAACCTGACCATCCATACACATGAGATGAGTATACCAACTTGTTCTGCTGCGTCAGGCGAACGGGCCGATCCCGAGCACCCCTGATATCGTTGGCAGACTGCACGCCCTCCACTATCATCAACCATCTGGGTTCGAGTCCGTGGAGTCGCTCTGCTGCGTGTTCGGCGGCGGTTGCCCAAGAGTCCCACAGGAATCTACCTGCAAATCCACGGACCTCATTACGCAGGTCCACGCCAACTACCAGAGGATTGTCGATATGGGGTTCCATCACTGTTATGAGATCTTGAATCCAGTCTTCCTCGGTCTGCCGGATGGGACATAAAGGTCCAAGGTCACTGTTCGACCATCCCATGTCACAGGGATACCCATCACAGCACCATCTTGCCTGAGTGATATGGTTGTTGATGATTACAGCCAGACCTGTCTCGGTCAGGGTGCGGACCACAGCAGCATAGACATCCAGAGCGCGCAAGCCAACGAGGTCTTGGTTGGCTGTCAGAAGTTCGGCTTCGATCACAGGGTTCTTGCGCACGATCTCGTCGGCATACGGCAGTCGGACGCTATTGAAGCCCAGCTCCCGAATGGTACGGGCAATCTTGGTTCGGTTCTGGATGTCCAAGCCACCGGGTACCATATATATGTCACTGCCTCCGTACCAGTTCACCGAGACGAGCTTGATCCGCGTGCCATCTCTGTCGACGATATCGCGGCCTCGAGTGCTGAGTGGAGGGCTGAAAAGGCGATTGCGGGGATCAAAAGGGACCGTGACATTGCCTTTGATCAATTCGGCGTCAGGATAAAGCGACAAATTGGCAGGGATACTTCCTCGTCGCCAAAGGATCCGCACCATCAGCCAGAGGCCGACCAAAGTGACAAAAATCAGGACCAGTGGCGCCCTGAAAAGTTTCCACAAACTGCGCCTGCGCCTACCCCCGCTGCCTAGGAGCGTGTAGTTGTGCGCATGATGCATTGGCCAAGTTGACCAGACCATTTCTAACGCCGTCCAAATTGTATCTCAGATCCTCCAAGATTGGATTCTCGAGCAATTTGCGCCCGGCTGCTGGCTAATGGCACATTTTCCAGGGCCTGTTTGTGAAAGCCAGGCACAACGAGCCGCGTGGTTCCGGCCATTTGTCTGCAATCATTGGCTGCCTGCGCCGGTTCCTCAATATCCGCTGACTGTTGCATTATCAAAAGCAATCTGGGGAATATGCCTATATTTGAATGCTTTGTGCCTTGGATGACTTTCCAACTCTTCTTCTCCTCCCACAACACAGATCGACACTAGACATCTCAAGATGCTGCAAATCCCTGAAATACCCGGTTTCACGTTCTCTTCGCCCGGAAAATTGCTTGAGCCTGGAGGGGTTGGCCAACGATGCACGTGGAGGATGATTGGCATTCAGAAATGCGTTGATTGGTGGAACCAAGACTGCACACATGCGAAAGGTTCAGATGACTGGTTAGGTAAGTGTGACGGTAAGCCCACGAGCCTCGTTGTTTGGTATACATGCCGTCAACACATTTTCATCGTCTTCGCTCACCTCCTTGATGCGGATCACCTGGACTCGCCGTCGCTGGCGCTAGCACGATAAGAATTGCCAAATGGGCAAATGGACGAGATGCTTCCAGCCAAATGCGAGCTGGCAATGTCTGCTTTGGCGGCCAGGGGTGGTTGACTGCGAGAGTGGTCATGCCGCCAGCCAGGATATCCTTTGCAGGAAAGGGAAAACAAGAAGAAGCGTGTGACAAGACTGCGAGAAGGGGCCATCAATGGCGCAGAAAGGTAGAAAGCTGGGAGAAAAGTGAAAAAGAGTGCACACCGGTGGATTGGGGCTTGCAATGTGCCATGACTTCTCCTAGCTCTAACATTCTGCCCAGGAATCTGTCTTCAGCTTAATTCTTAAGAGTTGCATCGATCACTACCTCGTTGTCACCTGCTTCACATTTCTCTCCTCCCACTGTCCCCTTCCTCTCCTACAACACGCGCGAGACCGACTGCTGCAGACCAACTCCTCCAAAGACCGCGAGCATGGGCTTTGTCAGGTGGTCACTTCGCTGCATTCCCGGCTTGTCAGTCTTTGGCCTCCTGGTCTTGCTCGAGTCCGCCCTGAAGATTGTCGAGACAGAATGGCTTACCTTCTTCTACCCTCCGTTTCTCAAACATATCGCGAGTCCTGTCATTGCCCAGACTATCTTCATCTCCTACTCGGTCCTTCTGCATATCCTTGCCCTCCTGTTCCCTCTACGACTCTGTGCCTCCGCATACGCTGCCACTCGGTCAATCAAAGCCACCCACCGACGGTCGAAGCTCACTCCCGGCGACACTGTTCACCACGATGGTTTTCGGGACGAGTATCAGAGACTTGAATCCCAGCAAGATACAGCGAAGCGATCAGGGGTCGTCACGATGGCAGTAGTCTTACCCAGCTACAAAGAGGATATTGAGATACTCGAGACCTCACTGAGAGTTCTCGCCAGTCACACCCTGGCCAAATCTTCATATGACGTCGGACAGAATCTCGCAAAATTTGGTGGACAAATGACTGACCGAGAGACAGATCTTCCTGGCCATGGAGGAGCGAGATCCAAACGGCGTCAACGTGGCTCAAAACTTGATTCAACTATTCGCGGGAAAGTTTCGAGAGATGCAATACACTGTTCACCCTGCGGGTCTGCCTGGCGAAGCCCCTGGGAAGAGCAGCAATGTTAGCTGGGCAGCAAGGCAGATAGAAGCAAAATACCTGAACAACCCTGACTGGTCAAGCGTGCTAGTAACAGTTATGGACAGTCAGTAATCCAGAGAAGAACAAAATGAGCAGGAACATACTGACAAGCTGCTAGGTGATACTCACCTCCTCAGTCAATATTTTGAGACAGTCCTCATCCACCACCTCCGCAACCGCAAAGACCAAGGATTGACCGATATGACCCTGTACATGCCGCCCATTATTTTTGATCGCAATGCGCACTTGGTGCCCCAGATGGTGCGCATCGCCGACCTCATGTGGTGCGGTGCTGGACTCTCTTGTTTCACCAGCAAACCCACCAGATCAACCGTTGCAATCCCAACCGCAGTTTATACCCTCCCACTTCCTCTTGTTTGCCTAGCAGGTGGGTGGGACACTGGGTCGGAAGCCATCGGTGAAGACATGCACATGATGCTGAAGTGCTATTTTGCCACACACGGCCGCTTGCAAATCAGGCCAATTCCGAGTCCGGCGAGCCAGTGCAATGTCACGACTGGAAAAGCTGGAATCCGAGGCTGGCTGGCAAACCATTCTGCTCGATATGCGCAAGGTCTTCGACATATGTGGGGGTGTCTCGACACCGGATATGCGGTTCGGCAGTGGTGCAAGATTGGCCCTGAGTTCCTTGCTCACAACCCAACCTCCCCTTCAAGCGAAGGAAGCTCATCAGATTCTGAGCGACCAAATCGGCCTCGTCACGTTGAGATCTGCCTGAAACTCAGCCAGCATGCCCTCCATGGCCCCAGTCTTCGAAGATTCACTTGGCGAAATCTCATCCTTTTCAGTCGACTTTTTGAAGCGCACTTCTTACCGATCCATCTGTTCCTTGTTCTGCTTGCCTCGGCCATATACACTGCGCTCCCATATCCGATCACCTCTTGTCGACTTTTGACTGCTGCAATGGATCTCACGTCAGTTCTGCGAGCTATCAGTTTCGCATTGATGACAATCTACTTCGTTATCTTCTACGAAGGATATCACCAAGCTTGCATTGAAGCCAGGGAAAAGGAGATGAAGAAAGCTGGCCTGTATGAGGAGTTGGCTGATGAGTTTTCTTACCGCAAAAGATTCTCACTCATCACCTTGTGTGACTACGTGCTGTTCCCTATCGCCGGCACAGCGTTTGGAAGTGTGCCTCTTCTTCAGGCGATAGCGTCGCACTTCTGGACAGAGAAGCTTGTTTACCTTGTGAGTGCAAAGCCAGTCAAGACGGTCACCAAGAGTCTCGTCAGCGTCACGGTTACTGAGCGGGAGGCGGATGTCATGGATGTCTGAATATGAAGACTGGGGTGGAATGTGTCTATTTGATAAACATAGCGCAGCACGGAACATGGAAGTCCCTCGCATTACTGGGTGAATAGATCTGACAGAGTACTAGAGGTCTAGGTAGCGACGGTCTTAAGATAATCATAATATGAATGCTACTAACCGCGGATTATGATTGACGCAACACCAGCAGGACACGAAAGGACTGGCTGTCACGTGTGTCTTTGTTGCCTGTCGAAACTTGGATGCACGTCTTGGTGATTTTGCACCCAATCCGCGCCCCTTTCACTCGACCTGGCGCCGTGGAGATCACACCCTCTCACCAGCACTGGCAGAACCGATTGGGCACCTGGAGAAACCCGTGTGTGAGTAGTTTCCCAGTTTCTGATCCTTCCGAGCCCATCATTTGAGCATCAGCAGCTGAGCAGCGTTGTGCCGGAGGCACCGCGTTGCATATGAGGCGAAACGCGTCTCGGGTCATGGCCTAGCATTGAGAAGACAACCGAGCCCAAACACCCCCTGTTCAAAAAAACCCCGGATCCACCTGCGTCTTTGCTCACCACCATTATTTGCTCCATGCAACCGCCTGGCATTCCCATCCGAGGTTGGGGATTTCCTTTGTCGATTGAGTCGCTCTTCCCTTCTTCAAACCGGGGATTTCCTTCCTTTGGGCTCGCGTGCTAATAATCTTTTGATGGAATCCGCAGCCATGTCGGCCAACTCTGGAAACAGCGGAGTCAAGAACCTTCGGGCAATGTTCGAGAACAAAGCCAGCGATCAATCCACCTCTCCCCCAAGTCGAGGCCGCTCTCCAAATCCCTCTGAGGTATCCAACAACAGTAGACCTGTCAGTAAGGTCCGAGCAAGCTTCGTTGCAGTTGAAAGGCCCAACGAAAACGGAGGCGCGCCCCTGATAGGCCTTAGGAGGGCGAGTGAAGTGAGCAGTATGGGTGAGATTAAAGAGAATGTGATTGAGGATACGGAGAATGCAGAAAAGTCGCCAGTGCGAGCCGTCACTACAAAGAAGGAGGATACAAAACCAGATCCACAAACAGCACCCGGTGCAAATAATGGGACGGATGAAGGTGGATTGGGTACCATTCTGAAGGGATCTGCTTTTGTAGAGAATACCCCTACTAGGCCATCCACGGAAGCGAAACATCTGACTGAAGCAATCTCGTCTGGTCGGATACAGGAGAAAATCCCTCGACCGCTGTCAAAACCAGGGAACGAGTCCGACGCGGCAGAAATGGTCAAGAAAATGCAGGCGAAAGATGGAACCGTACCAGGACCACCCCCGACCACTACTCTCCAGACCACAAAAGATGCGCAGCCAGTTAAGCCGCCACCTACGAGACAGCAGATCAACATCAAGCCTATTCCTAAATCACCTACTGTGACAAGGCCTTCCCCTCGCACCCCAACTTCGCCAAAGCTCAATATCAGAGGGGGACCCGCCAAAATCAAGGGTGTGATGGAATCAGCGAAAGAAGCACAAAGAGCTAGAGAAGCGGCAAGATTACACGCCGAGAAAGCGGAAAAGCCACAAGCATCAGCATCACCGAAGATAGACACTAGTGCAAAGTCGAGCAAAAAGGAGCAGACACCTGTAACTCCTAAAGCTGTCAGATCACCCACTACAGTCAAACCAAAAGCCCCTACCGTACCTGTCAAACTCCCCGCTGCGGCAACTGCCACTACAGCTTCAACAGCTGCCAAGCATGATGCGCAGCACTCACCAACCGAGACCGATCGCAAACCGCCGGCCAAAAAACCGTCCACATCGGCAACACGACAACCTCGGGCCAGTAGCTCAGCCAGCACGTTTTCGTTGGCGAAGAAGGCTTCCCGCACATCACTGACGAACGGCCACGATAGACCGAAGTCTCGAGTCAGCGCGGCAAGACCAGACGAGAGTTTTCTGGCCAGAATGATGAGACCTACAGCAAGCAGTGCACAAAAGGTCCACGACAAGGTGCAGGTCAATAGTCCACCTAAACACAAAACAGTAGCTCCAACCAAGGCTAGACAGCCTGTCAAGGAGAAGACACAGGAGACAACACGTGTTGAAACGCCTACCAGGGTCGAAGAGAACAAAGAGAACTACTCCGATCTTGATGCGAATACTCTGCACGATATAGCACACCCTTCACCACTGGAAGTTGTCAAGGAGGATCCGATGAACGGCCGTGTCGAAACAGAGCCACCTGCTCCTGAGCCGGTGGAGCCGGCACAGCAGGCCAGCGGTGAAATTGACGAGCTGGATTAGAAGGGAACAGTCCATTTTGGTCAGATTCATTTCAAAATGACCCAGTTTCATTTGTGATACTTCACCTATCAGCGATTTAGCGGTTCCTGGTATTGACAGCAATTTGTTTTTCTGCTGGCATTCGAATGTCATTGATATTATCCCATATCCCCCCTCGGCGTCTTTCTGTTCGTCAATACTGCTGTTTCCCCTCTGCAAGCGGACGCAACACTTTTTGGCCATGGCCATGCTGAGAAGGATAAACTCGAGGTCCTGCTGGCTTTTCTCATTTTTCCTACTTCTAGTCCTCCAGCCCCGTCACACTCCAATCGAGAGAATGTGAGCGATGTCAGCAACCTAGGTAAGCAAGCATCAGCCTTTGGTCGACCTATTTTATCAGAAACTCATGGTGAAATACGCAGTCTGTACTGACAGCCTTGCCAGCCTTGTGCCTGTCCGAAAATGGTATAGCGCCGTTCTGGTTATTGATATACACATCCGGCCTCACAATGGCCCGCTCGATCCTATTCAAGTCGACTTCCGGTCTAGCCTACAGGTCTGATGCCTATTCAAGTCGATATCGAGCCTAGCCTGAGCTTGGCTTCACAGACTTCTTTGCGTTGCTCCTTTGATGGATCTTCCCTCATGTGATTCTTATTCACATCTCTTTGCGGACTGTCCTTGGTGCGATTCCTTTCTCCTACGCCGTCATGTCTACCGCAGCGGGCGTACCCCAGCGCTCCAATGTCTATTTCTCTTTATCTCGGATACCTCAAAGGGCAGTTTGCTGCACCTAAGGCACATTATATGGTATAAGCATGGATTTGCCGTCGTTTCCACGTCCCTACCATCATAAAACCCTCAAACTCTGAAACAAATTTAACAACTAGACCTCCTACAAGCCGCCTGTAACACTCTATCGAAATGAAATTTACAGCAGCAACAGCGGCGGCCTTCCTGGCCCTTACTTTGGGTCGGGTCGGCGCTCTCCCATCCCCTCAAGCCAACGACGGCTCCGTTGCGGGAAGCCAAGATCCTCCTGTCGATATTCCAATTTACTATGTGAAGGAAGCAGACGTCGAGAAGCGGGACTCGCAAAGCCAACATCACGGGCAACATGGC
>WJFF01000031.1:98711-110382 GCA_011800825.1 Fonsecaea pugnacius | reverse complement strand
CCGCGAACTTCTCGCGGCCTCGAGCTCACGCTGTGACGGGTCTTCCCCAGTCTTGACCGATCGGTAGCCACGGTGGAAAATCTTAAGCATGTCCATTCTGCTGCGTGTCCGCAGCCCCATTCACCTCTTTCTTCCCCAGCAAATCTCGCCGTCTTTTGACTGCATCGGCGAGAGTTTCCAGCACTGTCTCGGTATCTTCCCAACCTATACATGCGTCGGTGATGGAGACGCCGTATTTTAGCCCGGCCTTGCCTTCCGGAGGTACTTTTTGGTTTCCTAGAGAGAAAAAAAGGCAAAAAATAAGTATGGGGGCGCAAAAACACATGGCAGGCTGTGAGGAAGAGTACGCGCGTATGAAGACAGACGAAGAACGTTCTCCGGGTTGGAGCATAAGGATCGATGCTTACCTTCATTGATATGACTCTCGATCATGACCCCCATGATACCCTCCTCGCCCGAAGCGATCTGGTCTGCCAGCACCTTTGCAACCTTGGGCTGGTTCTTGTGCTGTTTCTCACTGTTCCCATGACTGCAATCCACCATGACCCGCTCGTTCAGTCCCTTTTTGCGCAGCATCTCTTTGGCATTCTTTATCGACGTGGCGTCGTAATTTGTGCCGGTGGTGCCACCCCTCAGAATGACGAAGCAGTCCTCGTTCCCCACGGTGCCGACAATCGCCACCACACCGGGTTTGGTCACGGACAGGAAGTGATGAGGATGTTTCACCGCACCGATTGCATCTATCGCTACACCGAGTGTGCCGTCCGTGCCGTTCTTGAAGCCCACGGGGAAACTAAGACCGGACGCGAGTTCTCGATGTAACTGACTCTCCGTCGTCCTAGCTCCTACGGCCCCGATCGAGAGTAGATCGGCCAGAAACTGGGGAGAAATAGTATCCAGCATCTCGCTGGCAATTGGCATTCCTTTCGACGTCAAATCGACGAACAACTGCCTCGACAATCTCAATCCTTTATTGATCAGGAAACTGCCGTCAATCTCCGGGTCGTTGATCAGGCCCTTCCACCCCACTGTCGTGCGCGGTTTCTCCAAGTACGATCTCATCACAATGACTAGTTCGTCTTTATATTTCTCCTTCATCTTGAGCAGACGATCGCAGTATTCGAGCGCCGAGACCGGGTCATGGATGCTGCAGGGGCCGATAATCACCAGGAGGCGGCGTAGAGGATCCGTGTCTTGGACCACGGAGACACAGTCGGAGCGACCTGCAAGCACCGTGGACTTGCTGGCAGGAGTCTGAGGGATTTCATGTTGCAGCAGATCTGGAGGGGTGAGGGGGTTGTAGCCTCTGACTGAAGTTCCTCATAGGGCATTGGTCAGTTTGATCTCGAGGTTTACAATCGTGCGGTGTGTTCTTAGACGACCGAAAGGTGAAAGGACAGGAGAAAAGAGATGGACACTCACTTCGCCAGTCTTCGGTAGACTCCTTGTTGCCGACGTTCGGGTTGGTGATGTAGTACGACTGAAGAAACGATCATATGTGAGTCAAGTTTTCTTGCACATGCAAGGACCCCACAGAAATGGAGACTGCTGGAGGTGCAGAAACTCACAGCCATGGTTATTGGTTTTGTACGTGGACAGGATAGTGTAGTAGAGATTCACAGGATACCAGTGGCCAGCAGGAATCACAGAGCTTGTCAACTAGGGATGGTCGTGGAATGAAGAGAAGCAAACTGCGGAGGCGGTCACTGTGGTCTAAAAAAAAGGTTCCTTGGAGAGATCGAGGGGAGAGAGTCTTTGGAGTCTCGACCTTTTTTTCATGTGCCTTGCATGACATGACGCATTATTCAAGTCGCCGCCGATAGGCCACGCGATAGGTTCATCTCCCCATGTCAAGCCACAAGGCTGTCGCCTCCAACCTGCCCAGCCACACAGCCTCGCCATATTAGACATGCAACGTACCTCGTACAGATAGTATATTCCAGGCACCTCGTACGTTGCGAAGGATGAGAATATCAGTATAAAGTATTAATGTTCCTGCTTGGCTCATCCAGGAGTGATTCGTGGGTAACGTTGCCTCATCTCCTTTCCGTGTCTCTACCCTCTAGCGATATAGTCTCTACCTGTCGCGCTCTATGCTTCTAGCGTCACGCATTCTCTGGGCCCAAAGTGTGTGTCGCGGTTTTCTTCTGATGTCTTAAAGATGGTGCCATAGCCCATCCTTGTCCTCCTTTCCTCCGTCTCGCCGAATTTTCCCCTTGCCACTGATGTTGCTTCTTCAATATCCATTGGTCGCCAGTGCTAAGGACGATGCATCGCGGAACAGATCGATCAGGCATCCTGCTGACCATGCTTGAGTGGGTGACTAACGTCCAAAATATCAGTATATCATTCTCATCAACTTCCTCGGGCTTTGCAAAACTTACCGAATCCGCGCAGAATGACCCATTTTTGTTAGTTAACTCTGTCAATCCCTTCCAGGGACTATCCTTAATTGCTTGCTTGCATCCTTCGAGTCGTCTCGTGACCTGCTGGAACGATTCCATCCTCCCTGCAGAGTCCGTCCGTCGCTTCAGGTCAAAGTAGAGTAATGCGCGCAAGAAGAAGCCTGTTGGCCATAACCATTCGGGCCCCTGGTGATAATTTCTCCCTTTGGATGTTGCAAAATCCGTCGAGTCTTCCGAGTTGTTGTAATACGGCCGATAGTTCAAGTCAGAAGGGTCCAGCGTCGCCATGCCGGTAGGACCACGAAGCACGTCGTCCGCCACTTTCAGCGCATGCAGTGCTCGTTCTGGAGTAAAGAGATCCGGAGCGACCACCATGGCAATTGGGAAGTTCGGTCGCAACTGATAATCCTCGTACTCTTTTCCAGACTTGTAGAGATCTTTATAGATTCCCCTCCGATTGATAATCTTTGGGTCCACATCGTCGTCAATGTCATCTTTCGGATCCACTGGAATCCAATAGCATTTTTCGAAATTGGCTTGAATACGGTCGGCCCACTCAATAAAGGAGATCTTCTCACCAGAGTCGGTTTCAACACCTGACCATGGATAGTTCCCTGCCTTGTGGAGCTGGCCAACCCATCTCAGCGCACTGTATAGAAGTCCTGTAATCTCAACGGCAGCCCCGTCTCGAGGCGTGCCAGGAATTCCTTTGCTGCCAGCTCGTTCACTCTCGCCCATTTTGTCCATCCACGTTCCACAATTCCACTGACTGCCTCCGAAAATGATGCCAGTTTTCCAATCGACATGAACATCGATTTGGAACCCTTCCGCTCGCATCTGCATGTCCAGCTGAGGTCCAGCATTATGTTCTCGGAAAGACAACCCGGACGCGTGTCGTTGTAAGATCTCTTGGATGATCTCTTGAACGGTGGATTCTTTCGAATATGCTCGAGGATCATCCCAAGGGAACCACGTGTCATCGTATGGTAAGAACCGACGAGGAATCTTTTCCTGCAGAATAGACAGTCCATCCGGTGCAATCTTGGTATAATCCTGGATATTTTGCAAGAAGAACCATGGTGAGTCTCGAGAGTTGTATCTCGGGGCGGCGCCGCTGCTCAACAGGTTGGGTATCATGCCATGTTTCAGGACACTTCCAAACGCCTTGATATGTTCTTTGGCTTCCGCAAACCGACCGGTACACAGAAATAGACCTCGAAGGGAGATGAAAACGTCCCGTCCCCAGCATCGAGCCCATGATACTGAAAAGTGAGGCAATCCAGCAGCGAGTGATGGTACACTTTTGTCTGGCCACAATGACGCAGATTTGACATATCCTGTCTGTTGAATGCTCACCACGGCCAGACTCTGTAGAAAGTTTTGACCATGGTGAATGTTTGGGCTCATCAGCTCAATGGCTCTCTTGAAAGCCGCGTCGTACGCTGTCTGTAGGATCAAAGCAAAATAACGTGGCAGGAGAAAGCTTGGAATGACCCGTACTGCGTCGAATCGTTCCTTCAGCCATTGTGCAGGCTTTTGTAGTCGAGTATAGTCTTCTTTCTTGGCTATTCTCTCCATCCGTCCAACCAAGAAATCTAGAGCCCACTGTCCTTGTCGAAGGTGGTTGCAGAGAGGGTGGCCCAGATCATTCCGACGGACAATGGGCTCCATCACGCTCCACCAGCCTTGAAGGCCTGCATAGACCAATGGGCCATAATTTGGAACATTATAAACCCCATCCTGTCCGTCACTTGTATCCCGTTCCTCGGCCTCGCATCGATAGAGAACAAAATTGAGGTCGATGAGATCGAGCTCACCGAATGCTTCATCCGTACCGCTGGAGATGAAGGCTCCCAGACCAAGGGAGTGCTCGGCAGAAGGCACCCAGGTCTCGAAAAGTGCAATCGATCCAGGGGGGAAGAAGTCAGCAATAGTGATGGTAGTGTCACCATTTTCAGTGTGAATTGTGCTGCCTTTGATATTTCTCACTCGAGAGGGTAGACCAACAAGATAGTCTTTGTCACCTAGCGCCTCTTTTTTCGCTTGTTCGCTTTGGTCAACTTCCAGCACCCATGCACCGAGAGGACGGACTTTTGTTCCCGCAAGGTGTACAGGACTCATGCCGCCATTTCCGTTGCCGAAGCCAGGGAAAGCAGTATGAGCTATCAGGAAATATCCTTTGCGCGAGTCCGGATGCACTCTGTGGAGAGTGATGAGCTCGCCCTCATGGTGAAGGAAGGTCTCATCGTACCCATCCTTACCCATCATGGTGTGGATATGGTTCATGAGCTTCTTGACGCCAGCTATCCCTCCCTCGCCAGCACCGGTATGGACTTCGCCCTCAGAGCTGATGGATGCATATCTGCGATTATCGTGTACAAGATCGACAAGCTTTGGGTAAATCTCATCGAAGCCCATGACGCTGCCTGTTGCACAACCGCACATATTTACAAGTGCAGCCGTAGGTAACGTGTCCCTGGCATCTCGCTTCTGGGCGGGCATTTCGTTGTCATGAGTACAATCCATGAATAGAGCATGGACCGGGGATTCTCTGATATGTTTGACTACCTCACGGGTTTGTGGGCCGTCGCCATTGACAGCGCCGTTTTCGAGCTTGTTGTGTAAACTCGAGGGGACATTGAGTTCAAAGCTGCCAATTGGCCGACCACAATGCCGATGGACGACCCTGCTCAATTCTTGTGTGCTCCAAGCCTGCATAGCTTCACGAATCAAGGCACTCAGTCCAAGCCGCTTGACAAAAATGTAATCCATTTGCTCATTGCCAGTAAAGAGCTCAGCGAAAACTGCCAAGTTCGGCTGCACTTTTCTCGCCTCGTCTAGAAGGTATTCGGCGACGTGGATTGGAGTCGAGTGGCAATTATCGATTCGGAAAGCTGTAAAGTATTTGGCCATCAATCGGACATACTTTGTCATATGCTCCCACAGATAAGGATTGTCTTCAGGGCCTTTGCCGTATCTCAGCTTGACACAGTCACTCCACGGAATAAGTTCTCTTCTTAGATATGGTCTCCAATCAGGGCCTGCATTGTCTTTCATGGCATCGGCAGCCCAAATCCACCCGTTAACTGCCAGTGACAGCGCCTTTTGGTCATGTTTAGCTGTTGTCTTGTTCTGCGGTAGCCGAGCGAAATAAGTCTCTATTAGGGGGTTTTCCTTGGTGATGGGACCGAGTCTTGGGCCATGCGAGTCCATTCTGGTATATTGCAGTCTTCCCCTTGTTTGGTCTAAGATTGCAGCACAGTCGGCATCAAACTCTTTGTAGAAAGGAAGGTTGAGCTCATTGATGATTGCCGTGATCTCTTCCTCTGCTGGCTTGGTCTCCGCTCCGTCTTTGTACCGTCCAAACAAAGTGGTAAGAATGGCAGCGCCAACCCCAGGGTCAACTTTGCGCGAAAATCGCCCGTCAATCCGAAGACGCGAATGCTGACCATCAACGCGTAGACTGTCTAGCATGCCTTTATCAAGGATGAACGCCGCTTTTTGAGAGAGAGACCAGGACTTGAGAGAGTCAAGGCCACCACCTATCGCATTCTCGAAACCCTCAGGAGGTAATTTGACGGCGCCTTTTTTCCATGCTTCAATCACAGCCTGCGTGTCTGACTTGACATCGCAGACAAAGTATTCCCAGAGCCGGATCTTGTGGATAACATGCTCATTTATGCCCGCCACAACCATGTCCAGATCGCTGGTACTGTTGAAGACAGTGGGGAGACCGAGAGATGTGAGGTTATCGCTATACTCGAGGAGAGCATCGTCAACATCGAGCGCCGATTCCAACCAGGGAGCAGTTTCCACACTGTAACCTGCCTCAGGGTGTTCCTCGAGCCATTTGCTGTTGTTGGCAGTATGATTGAAGACAACATCAGTCAAGCCCAATAGCTCGTGTTCCTCTTCCATGGATTTGACCATTCGGGCGACATCTTCTTCACCGCCGGGGAAGAGATCCGCGTCAAACGCCAACTGGTCATACAAGCTATACGGCGAGTTTGATTCTCCTCTTTGTTGCAGTGGTGTAAAGTGGACCATGTTGTAGCCTCTTGCACTAATCCCCCTCAGATGCTTCTTCCAGTCCCCAGGGTAATTGCCCATGAATTTCGAAACGACGGAGAAGATTCCCAGGGCATCGAGGGGGAGGGAGCTGCCCCCAAGGCGCAGGCTCGGCTCAATGTCGACATAGTATGTGGGAGTACGGGTAGGCTTGGGAGACTCGACGTCGCCAGTAGCAAACTCTGGCAAAGGGCTGTAGGTGGTGTAAAATGAGAACGCACCGGCGGAAGTGATGGGAATGTCGATCTCAAGCGTCCGATTGAAGTCTGGGTGCAGCTTGAATTCGTGATAGCGCTTACGGTCGAACGGTTGACCTTTAAGGGGAAAATTAACCCAGAGACTTCCTTGCCGGCATATCGAGCTGGTCCCTTCAATGGCAAATCTCAGGTAGTACGCAGGCTCGGTCGGCGCAGGCAAGTAGATGTACTCGTTGGGAACATCGGGAGCTCCAGCATCAGTGAGCGGCAAGAGATACACCTGACGGGTGCTCTGGTGCGTTTTGGGAGGCATGTCGCCGGCTCGATGAGGGTGTGAAGCGGAACTTCAGAAGGGCTGCCCTTGCGTGACTTTTCTATATCATTGTCCGATAGCTACTCGCTCAACCGGCAAAGCTGAACGTTGCACGAACCGGAGGTGAAGGCTAGTCACGATCCTGTCAAGAAGATAGGTACCTATTTGAAAGACTGAATTGTGGTATCAATACAAAGGTAAGAGATGAGGAGCTGTTCAGGCAATGATAGCTCACCGAGCAGGTGAGGAAGAAATACTGCGACGGTGGTGTGTAAACCTCATTATTATGCCACGCTGAGCAGCGTACTAAGCAAAAAGCGGGAGCAGGAGCAGCAGCTACTCGACCCCGCCACCTTGGAAGCCACGTTTATCCTGTGTTGGTGTCAACACCTCGACGGGTTCTGCTGAGTGGTGGACAAGTGATGAATGGATGATTTGGGATGGAAAAGTTCAATTCTCAGGCACGTTCCTGCATCCCACTCTCAGGTTTAACGGAGAAAATACCAGCGTACCCAGCGAATGGTGGGGAGCAAAGCAGGATTTCTAGGCGGGACTACACCTAAATGACGCCTAGTAGCGGGTGCTTATCGTTAAGCGTAAGGTCCGCCTCACGCTCGCAACCAACTCATGTGTATCATTGCTCGTTCTCGTGGCGTCAGTGGCTGATTTGGAGTGCCAAAGTTGTGGAACGCGGGATGGGCTTCAAGCACAGACTCGCCATCATCATTCAGAGCACACCTCACGCCCTCGTTTCAGGACCCGGCACGGAGTTCCAGTAGATCAACCGAGCGGAGTCACTCAACCCGATTCTTGACCGCTTCGACCAGATCAAACCCAAGATCCATGGAATGCGACTTAGCCATTGATGCCTTGGTCTGGGGGCAAGACAAAATTCCGCCACAGGGAATGTACGAGTAGTTGTAGAGCAAAATACATACCCACAGACCGACTTCCAGCATCATTGGTACTATTGGATTTCCGAGAGTAGGTAGGATATTTCTTTTCTGCCCTTGGATCATCATCGCGGAGAGAGGGAGGTACACGCTATGGTGGTATGTACTGAGTGCGGTGTCAACAAAGGCTGCTTCGGTGTCCGTTCTCCTGGCAATAACATCCGCCGATGCTTGCGGCCAATTGCCTGCGCGCTGGAATTAGGATTGGATCTTGCGCTTGCGGTAAGACCTTGTTGGAGAAATTTTCAATATTTTGGGCTCTTGTGGTTATGTGTAGACGGCAGTGGATCAGAACCACTCCCTCGTACATCGTATATCCTGTACTACTGTGGACTCCGCCGTGAACCGTGGTCGAAGTAGGTCCTGCTGGGTAGCGTTTTAGAGAAAAATTCTGTTCTCGCTTGGCGGGCAGACAGATGGACAACCTGGCAGATGGTGGACGCCACGACGATCGATGCGATGGCAAGAAAGACAGTGCCGCCGCTTGAAAGAGGTCTTCTATTGTCCTTCGCTCGCTAGCGAGGATAGGCGGGCTTGGAGATGGTGCGATAGGAGCAGCGGCAATCGACATCATCACCTGCAGATCGAGGGGAATCCTGGGGAAGCTGCTGCTAGCCTGTCGCTGTTACATCGAGTCGGCTCGAGATTTTAATTTACCGCGGCCTTGGAGGGCACCTGCAAAGGGAAATTTGAGCCTGAGGCGTGTGCGCGTGCACGTTAAGGGTTTTTTTAAGCTGTGGAATTGAGTGAGAAGGACAGCCTTAATGGAGCCGAGCCCCGAGAAGTGGAAGGTCTGGAGAATGGCGAAGAGGGGAGGACAAGAACGCTGATTCAATGCCCAGCCTTCTTAGCCTCGAGTTTCTACGCAATGAGGCTGTTTCTATTACGTCTAGTTTTGGTCCTCGTCCTCCTCCAGGCAAGTTTAACAGTCGTGTTTATGAAAGGCTTCTTTTTTCTCTCCGCACGTGTCGCCAGAGAATTTTTCTGGTCAAATTCAGAGCCCTGATGATGCAAGCCTCGGATGTCGCGTCAATGCTACTTATTGCGACGTAAGTCGTAGGGAATCCGGGGCAGAGTACACTGTTTGTAGCCAACCTTTACTTCTAAAATCCATTCGTCTCAATCTTCGCAGACTCATTTTCTTCCCATCCTACCGTTTCCCTCTTAAAGTCCTTTTCTGCCTCTTCATAACGCTCTCTAGGGCATCGCAGTACTTAAATTCGACTTGTGGAATCGACTTACTCCTGGGGGAAGAAAAGGCCTCTTCTGCCATCTTCTTAAAGTCCATTCTATTACAACCAAAAGACAACATGACCAACCACGCCAACTCAACTGTCACCTATGGCCGTGGTGGCGCCGGTCAGTACATGTTCCAGCAACCCGCAGTTGGCCTTTTGTGAATCAGCCTTATCTAACTTGTTCATCAGGCAACGTCACCACCAAGACTAAACACTCGCCGTCTTTCGAGCCTCAGACCACTCCTTCTTTGAAATCCAAGACGTACACCACCGGACGAGGCGGGACTGGCAACATGGCCAAGAACGACTTTGAGCACCCAGAGGAAGCCCGCCGCGCCCAAGATGTCGATGTACCCGCAATTACAATTCCGGAAGGTGTCCACCACACCGGCAGAGGTATGCACGAACAAAACCATTGAGTCTCGAACTATGTCAAGCTAACATTTGAACTGCAGGCGGTGCCGCCAACCTGTACAAGCCCACCGAGGAAGAACAACGCAAAGCTCGCGCACACAACGAGAAAGTGCGATCCGAATCCTTCAACAAAGAACGCAGCACTATCCGCTCACTAGCCGAGAAGACAAAGGAAACCTTGACCGGCAATCATACCGATGATAAATGAGTAAACAGACACGAGAATGCGCAAGCATCCACCTCGTTATGATAAAAATTCTAGTTCATGAGAGCGTTCAGATGCATGCGGTGTGTTTTATTGTTGGTAGGGCATGGAAGGTCGATCATTTTTGAGGATGCATTTGTTCCTGTTCTTTCCGTCTACGCGGTCTGCATGCAGATAATAATAGTGCTAACGCCATGAGGGCGGCAAGTTGAATGCCACACGAATATTAATTGGTTCAAACTCCCGTAACGGTTCTGTAAGGGTGTGCGAGGAGGGAACGGCGAGAGAACTCTGGAGTACAAGTACATTGCTATTGGAAGACGCTGGTCTCATGTCAAGACTTCTAGGACGCCTTAGTTGTTGTACTATTACTTGTCTAAAGAAGAACATTAGGAGGGATGTTGGTGGGTTGTAGAGTGGAGTGGCAGTACCTGTACCTTGTACGAGGTACTCGTAGACGAACATGCCGGCAAGCTGCACATGCCAACAAAACAACAAGGGAGGTGCGCGCACCAATTCCATGGTCACACAGCGTCACCCACCGTCGAAGCAGCTCCAGCAGCAGCCATGTCAACCTCGTGGCCCTTGTTCTGCACGGCACTTTGACGCCTTGATTCGGGTTGCGAGACGGGCGACCCGAGAGGAAAAGTGACGTGTCACACAACACACCCGCCACTGACCTCATACCACGGGTAGCGACACCAGCGGTAGGATTGGAGCATTCGCGTGAACAGGATCTAGAGGAGGTGTGGAAGGCTCTTGACAATGGCTGGCCATCGACCGAAAACTGCGGGAAAACTGCGGCTGGCGTTGATGGAGTATGGGATTGTTGGGTGGTTCTTTATTTCTTCAAATTTTTTAAACACTTGACTGTGGGCTTTTGGCAAACTATGCTATTCATGTAGAGGGACACCAGACAAATACGGGGGGGTAAAAGGGGAGGATCTAGTTGGGACTAAATTGCGGCAGATGTGCAGGATCGACGACTTGGGTGTGCTTGCCGCGAGCCCCGAAGGTCTATACAGGTGAAGAGGGGGGTAAGAGGAATTGAGAACAGATGGCAAGCAAGGTGTGGATTGGAATCAACTACATCTGTACGAGGTACCTGGTACACGTACTGGGGATATAGCCTATGGACCTACCCAAGTACCTTCGGTATGTATCTAGGTAACAGATACCTAGTAGGTAGCCAGGGTAGCCTAGCACCTGCAGCAAACTCCCGAACACCACCTACGAGTACTCGTACAGGCCAGAGTGCCAGATCATGACAGCTACGAAGTATGTCAGGGGCGGTGGATATGTAAACCCTACCTTTTGTCTAGGTGGCGAAGTACTCCGTAGGTGGGTAAGTGGTTGCCTTCGAGGGGGCAGCTACTGTACCTCCCTCCTCGTACATATATGGGGCTAACTGCTAGCCACCTTGGTTAAACCTGTCGGATGCGCATCCGCCTGCATTGTTGGGAGATCCCAGAGCTATTCGCTGGGTGCCGTCAAAACGTTGAAAACAACTTCTGCTCGTGCTTCAAGCGATAGGTCGATCTCAGACTGATCCGGCTGCTTGGGCCTGGATGAGAGACCGTAAGTGGCTGTGTCATGGTTCTCCTCATGTTGATGATGGTGTTTTCTCATTCCTCACTACTGGGAGGCACCGGGGGGAAGTGGCCATCATGGGCCCTTGTTCAAAGAGACTCTCTGGCTGACTGCAACTAAAGGCGACCGATCCTCGCCTGAGGGTCGCTTTTCTCTTTCCCCCCCGGTCTCCCTACAACTTCTTACTCCATCCACTACGTCTACTTTTGTACTTGTACGGCTCCCACGCTTGACTGAAAGGCCGAATGCTAGAACCTTTTCTTACTAAAACACAAACCCACCCGATGT
>WJFF01000031.1:54801-83662 GCA_011800825.1 Fonsecaea pugnacius | reverse complement strand
GAGAGGCTTGAGGAAGTGTTTCTTTTCTCTTCCTCTTTTTTACTCGTTTCACTCGTCGTAAGGAGGAAATGAAAAAGGAAAAAGGGTAAATACATTATTAGATCTTACACAGATCAAGACTGGACCGGTGAACGCATATAACAAACACTCTCTCTGTATTTACTTGGTCGCATGGCAGGGCAGGGCGTCTTATCTATCTACTCCGTATCTGCACGTTCCTCCCACAGGTGGACGACCAAGGAGTGGTTCTCTTCACGGGGGCTTTCACGACTGGTTACAACAGCCAGAGAGAAGCGAGGTGGAATGAATGAGTGATACTTGGCAAGTCTCCGCTTCAATAGTCATCATGAAGTGGTTACATGCTGCATGGTTCTATGAACAAGAGAAACCGGCAATGGAGGAATAGATTTCTTTGCAATTATAACGGTGCACAGCCTTTAGAAAGATGTGCACCATCTTCTCAGCCGTGTTGAATCATTAGAGCTGACAGCAACAGCTGCGTCAATCCAAAGGATACCAATGTGTCCAAAAATTCCTTCCAATCCTCTGAATGAGAAATCGTCATGGTTCAGGCCGTCGTTGATTAAAATGAATACCACAGAATCAAAGCACCTCTTGCTGTCAAAGATGCTTGTGAATGTTCATCCGTACAAACTTGTGTACACTTGTCGTCATTAATATTTATTTGCCGGTATAGTCGAGTGTTCCCGCAAGGCGCACTTCTTCGACAAACTTGTCCTCATCTCCGACCGACTGTAGGTTCCAGTGTCCCGACTGAGGAAGACGATTGAAAGGACCCCATCCCAACATTTCCTGAATGTTGCGTCTTTTCAAGTCCGTATCGCCTTGGATGTCGAAGAGTTGCTGCTGGAGACTGCCCAGGATAGCCACAGCCGCATTGACCAGCGTCCGGTCGCCCTCAAAAATCCATATATCCCAGATCCGACTGAGCCGGTCGACATCCAGGCCGTTTGAAAAGATTGTCCGGAGCATCGGTTCAAAAACTTCCTCGCCGCGGAAACCCAGACCTCCTTGCTCGACGGACCCAAACAGATATTCGTACAGACGTGGGAACTTGATTCCCAGAGTCGACACAGCATGATTATAAGTGCGATTGGTAGTAGTGGTATCATCGGTTTGGAATGCCAATGGCACAGAACGATTAAGACAATTGGCGAGAAGGATAAAGGCGTCTGCCGGGGTCGATAGTTGTAATAGCAGTAATGCGGCAATAAGTTGAATCCCATATATGTACCCCACGTCGCTCCGGTAGCACGCATACGCCTCGCAAACATCGATGAGATCCTGCCAAAGTGGTGCGTGCCTTTGGAATAGGTTGAGCTCAGGAAATGCCGTCTCAGCATCTCGTTCGATATCGATAAACCATCTTTCCATACTCTTCTCGTCTCGGCCAAGCTGACCACCACTTCGCTTTTTGATTTCCTTTGCTCGTTGCAAGGCTTTCTCATAGCTCTGGACAGTTAGTCCAAGAGAATTTCCCACGGCTCTTTGCCAAACCTTTCCGCGAAGATTCGGACTAACTCCGCGCCAGCAAAGATCATTGACTCGTTTATCGATGGATGTGATATCTGTTGTCTCGTCCACGTAATAATGCCAGATGCGGTTCAAAGACTCCCTCGTATCATCCTTTTCGCATTGCTGGACCTGCAGCTTTGTTCGCCGTTTCTTTTCGGCTTCAATTGATGCCGCCATCATTCGTTGGTATTCTTTCAGGTGCCGTCTCTCCTCCTTTGGGTCTTTTGGTGGTAACCAGGATGGTCTTGTTCGTGACAGAATGGCCTCCTTCTCCTTGGAAATCGGCATAAAATCCAACGCACTCTTCTGAACAGGAGGAAGCTGAATGGATGAGGACCTCGAACCGCGGTCCATCGAGGTTTCTGGGCTGCCTCGTGACGAACCTGCTCGAACTGCTCTTTCCAGCCGCTCTTGTTCTTTCGCCTCAGCATGATATTCCAACGCTTCCGAAATGATTCTTGCTTCCTCACTCAAGTCGGCCATGGCGAGGTTCCATGACTTTGTTCTGCCACCAAGAGCATGGCCAGCCTTGCGCGGGGACGACGGGTTTGACGTCGTAGGTGTGAGTGAAACCGATCTTGGTGGAACTCTGTTCTTTGGTAGGCTCTGTGAGTGACGTCCTGGTCGTGGAGGCACGTCCGGGGCCGTCCTAGCATGTTCTAGGGGTATAGGGCGCGGACTTGGAGCTGGCTGGTCTCTCTCCGGGCTTCCTCGGAAGCTGGAGCGGTGCGACCTTTGTCCTGCAGCGTGAGGTGACAGGGGGACATTCCACAAACTTGCGTCCTCAGGAAGCTCGTCGTCGGAATCATGGTATTCTGCCTCCAATTCTTTGACAGTCTTTCTCTGGGGTTGCCATGAGGCACGCCTAGCTTGCAGCCCCAGCAAGTTCGCCGGTGATTGAGGGATAGGTTGAAGACCGCCAGCACTGAGCGAAGGAGTCGAGAAGGATGCAATATTCCTTCGTTCTGGAGGCGAAGACGATCTGGTTCTCATGCTGGAAGCATAGAATGCTTCCGGGCTAGTGAATCCACGCTTGAATGCTGCCACTCTCGAGCCAGCCGCTCGTGGCGGTGCAGAGTCGTGCTTAGACCCTGGTAATGAGACTTGAGTCTGTATTTGTGGAAGTGTAGGCCGCTTCTCTCCCGGGCCAGAGTCTTTTGTCTTCATCAGTTCGTGTTGAGAGCCTACGGACTGCATTGAGACGTCGCGAGAATGAAAATATCTTGACGGTGCATGTTTGTCGTCCTCCAAACCAATATCCTCGAAGTTGATTATGTCGGCTTCCAGGCCGTCGGGACTCGAAAAGGTGGAGGAATAAGAGGAGGATTTGGAGGATCGAGAGCCCGACAGGTCGGGGGGTGAACCTGGGGCACTGGTAGCGGTCGTGGACATCGCAGTAAGGATATTATGTGCGTTCGATAAGGCAGTAAGCGAGCGAATTTCAAGGTCTGAGCCTTGCGCTGACTTCAAAGAGAAATCATTGAGGTGGTAGCAAGTACTGTGGGCGTTTCGTGAAGAGGTTTCCAGAAGTTGTGCATTTAGCGGGGCGAGGCTAATTTCCGAGGAACGAGAGGTGTTGACGGCGAGTTGTTGTTGTTCAAACAATGTTATACCTGCATGTCGACGATGTGCTGGCTCTGAAGGAACGGATGCCGACGCATGCCAGAGACTATACTCACGGTTGAGCTCGACAATTCCAAGTTCCGCCAACCTGAGCGTCGAAGCTTGATCGCAAACAACTGGGATACTTCCCAATGGTGCCTTTGGTCCAGCCCCTGGTAAGGGTGTTGGGGCGATTGGTAGGATTGCGCAAGGTGCTGACCTTGGGAAGGATGGACATGACGGTGGCAGGGCTCCATCCAGGAGACTATACCAAACATGGGGTAGAACTGGCCGAGTTAGGGGCTCCTCCATCTGAAGTGACTGGCTGTCAGGAGTCCGACCAGGGGTGGCCTTGCCGGAGAACTGTAGCACCGATGCTGCGGCCGCCACAAAGGGTGGGAAAGTTGGTGGAATCCCAAGGGTGGCTGGCAGGTTTTGGTTGTGGATTGGCGCGCATCGATTGGGGAGGTTTCAAGGATTAGCAAGTGTCCGTCATGATCCACTGCTTGGTTGGATGGGCCGTCGCACTTGTGGATGCTCGGGGGGAATCCTGATGCAATTGACGACGAGCCTATGCCGTGCAGGCCCCAGCGGATATCGAGCGTATAAATGATTTTTTTTTCTTTTCCAAATGTCAGTCGTCAAGATGAGGTTTTCGGGTGTGTTTCATGCCCAAGGAGATGCGCCGGAGGTGGGACAAGCGTCACGCTTGAGACTCGTGGCTTTTGCTCAAAAGGTTACGCAGGATTTGGCCGGCTCGAAGGATTCCGCAAATCGCAGGGGGTTTAAGGAGGGGGGATCCGACGCTGAGGCAGTGTGGGTGTTTCACGACGATCAATGCGGGTGTGTCTGAGATCTGGATCCCGATCTGCCAGGCGTAGCCGTGTCTTCGGTTATCCCTATTGTAAGAGTACGGAGTAGGCAGTGAGCAAGCACTCGTAGCCTCGCTAGGCGTAAATGAGCGAGAGAACAGGTGGCGAGGTGCGACAACAGTCGTATGGGGTACGATGTAAGGGAGGCGGAAGTACCGAGTACCGAGTACGGAGATTTTTTAAGTCAAACGAGTATGTAGAAAGATGGATTGAAGTGAAGTTGAGGTTGTTGACTGCGGCAGGTGGGTGTTTTACTACCGGTTCAAATCTGAGGTGGCTGGTGCTGGTAAGAGCAAATCGAGATACCATACCAAGTCCAGACTCCAGACTCCAGACCCCAGACCAACCCATGGCATTCCAGTGCTGTCACCACGGCAAGCCACGTCGATGGCATTAGTGGATGCCCTATTCGTTCAGTCCACTGCCTTCGTATTTGCAAGCACGTATCAATATACATAGCTGCGAAACGCTAGCTCGTTTTCTCGTAAATGCCCTTTAATGGCCGCTTCTTCCATGTTCATACTTTTCTGTGTGCCTTCCCGCAGCGACCGCAACCAGACCAGCAGATCCTTGTATTGGCTCTGTTTGCGCTCTAGAACCCTTTCAAAGGCGGCTGCGGCGATCCAACACATTTGCCGGCGGCTGATGTGTCTGACGTGCGTACGACTGCCATTCTTCTCGCAACAGATCTTGTGTCCCGCCGAGATGAGATCTTCTATCATGTAACAGAGAAACTTCTGTGATGGTCGTCTCTTTGCTACCAATCCCGTAATGTATTGATGCATCTTCATTGCTGACTCGGTAAAATTCCCTAGCAACGTCGAGATCACTTGGCTCCGGCTGTTCAGTGACATATCCAGTAACATGGAATGCATCTGCAGCTTGAGAGATGACAGGATTCTCCGTTTCAAAGTCGTTCCGGGTCTCAAACCGCTCTCTACTGTCAGAGCATTGCCGACAAACCCGTCTTTCTTTTCTCTGTCTTTCTTCATCTCCAACGTCTTCATATGGATACCCAACCCACAGTACGGGAAGAAGTTGCTGCCGTGTACCCGCGGCACTTTCTGGCCGTTGATCGTCACGTCAAAATTGACCAGGGACTTTTCGGCATTGACCTGGATTCCGTAATGCTGGTCACCACTTACCATGACCTCCAGAAATCTTCGACCAAGGTTGTCATCCGTCGTGATCAGCAGAAAATCGTCGATGAGCCGCAACAGCAAGCACGACTCCGGAACCAGGAAGTCCAACTCGTTACGCTCGAACGCACCGTAAAAGTAGCTGCAAAGAAGGCTGCTAAGAATTGATCCTTGGGGGATGCCCTCAACTTGTTTCATGTACTTTTTGCCAATTTTAATCATACTGTCGCCCACATGATTTTGAAGAAGCTTCAGCAACGAATCCCGACTCCATAGTCTGTTATTTCCTGTGTCCGCAAAGACCACATGGCGTTTCCCAGAGGCTATACTGGACACTGATGCTTCCGAAAGCACCGCGCGTCTGTCAGCTGGGCGAGCTATGCCCGCGAATCGCCGTCTCAGGCATCCCTGACCAGCGCGCTGACCCGCATCCCTCGATTTGATCTCAAGGTGTTTAGTTGTTCGATATGAGGTTTCTTTAAGCAGTGAGCTTGCAATCTGCAGTAGTGGCTGCTGCGGAATGGTGTCAAAGCACGATTTGATGTCGACCTTAACAAAGAACAGAGCCGACTCCGGGCAGAGTACCCTCTTGAATTGCGTCAGCCTTCCATAAACGTCACCAACCGATAACAAAGCAGAGCCTAGTGGTGTAGGATTACGTCCTCGTTCGAAGTTGAGCACTTGAAAGATAGGTGCCAGTTGGGTGTTGATGCTGTCTCCAAGAAGTCTTGTGCCACCAGCCAACTTTGGTTGCCTCCGCCTCAAATTCATTATGGGTCGGGCGCCTTGATCTTTTGGCAGCAGTCGCAGATGGCTGTATCCCAATGCTCGAGATTGTAGCTTGAGTCGAGCTTCAGCGGATCTGATAGGTGCGTACATGCTCAGTCTCAACGTTGCAAGAGTGGGCTCCGAGAGTTTGCGCCATATGTCTTGTCTGAAGTAGAATAACCGATGTCGATGGGTTGAACTTTCGGTAACGTAGAAATGAGCTCGAATGATAGGTATGAGCAAAGAATCAAAAACATAGTAGACAAATTCGTGGAAGATCTCTAGGCGCTTAACGAAATCAGACCTGCAGATCCTCTGCTCCAGACATTTTGGGCCTGATAGCCATGAAATAGATCTCACATTGATTCCCTGGACAGTCTCATGCAGGCTCATGGTTTCAAAGCGGCGCATTCGAACAAATTCGTCGATCCTGTTCATCATGAGTTCATGATTCCGCTCACCCCTTGAACCGCTCCCAAATGCATCGCGTGGTAGTAGATGACAGATGACCGAGCGGCAGAATGCCGAGACTCTCGCCAAAGGAGTTGAATGCGGTAAAAAGGAAGAATCTCCATCGTTGCTATTGCAAGCACTGTCCGTCATTGTTCGTGGCAACCCGGACAGGTTGACCTGTGTGACGAAGACTTCAGAACCTAAAGACGGTAGTGCCTCATCGCTCTGACGGAAAGAAGCGGCATGTTCAGAGGAGGTAAGAGGGCAGTAATGTCTCAAAAGCTGGCTGTAAGAACATGATCTGTGATTTTTGTGAATTTTCTGGACGAGCTGCATCGGCTCTCCACGAAGGCGACGCGGAGCGCAACTTGACGGTCGTTTCTGCTGCCTGGCTATCTCCTGTTCGCGGACTGTGTAGTCCTTGAACCGATGCACGGTTTCGCTCGAGTGAACCACTGACGTGAAAGCATTGTGTAGACCGAACTGGCGTGGAAAGACGTACTTTAAGAGATGGACTGCCTGGTGCTGTTCCGCAGCATCCGTTAATCTTTGCAGAATATGCGTATGATGAAGTCCGCCTTTGATCTTGCCAACAGCATTGGAGAACGGTCTAGCATAGAACATGCGGTTTCTGACGAAACGAATGTCGCCAAGTTTCGATTGTCGAATATCCCGCCTCGCACGCGAAACATCTTCCCCTGGAGTGGTATGTTCAATCCGAGGCAGCTCCGAGATTGGGATACCACTCAGTTGGAAATAATTGTCTTTCCCACTTGTTATGGGTGTAAAGACACCACAGTCCAGGAGCAAACTTGAAAAGATGACTTCGCCGTCTACTCCCAGTAAAGAGAGGACATCTGACCAAGCGGACGATTTCAGAATGTCTATATTTTCATTGGGGTGTTTTCGGATGATACCGGGCAAAATAGCTGCCGATCCTCCATGCTGATATCCATGATCCTGAGGAGATCTGCCTCTTTGGAGACCGTGGCAAAGAATGTGCTGAGGTCGAACCCTGTTCCCGAAATTGCTTCTGAACAGCGACCAAATGACAAAGTCCACAACCTGGAACAATCAATCAGGATAAATTTCGACAGGCAACTACTAATCCCGCGTGTATGTCTTACCTCGTCTATAGAACATGCTTGTGCGCGGCCAGTATCGGCACCAGTTACACGGGACTGGCTTTGAGTAAACGTAGCAAAGTCGGTTTTCCGCGACTGCTTAACAGAGGTTGAAGCGTTCTTGAGAACACCCACCAGACAGTTGTCGAGTAGGTCGACAGCGTCATTTTCCCCAAACGTTACGAGCTTCTCTCTTCGAAGACATGACGTGGCAGGTATGGCTCCCAGAAGATAACTCCGCAGCGTGTAAACCCTCGGATAGTAGGCTGACAGCACAGCATGGTGTACAGAGGACGAAAGATGATGCGGGTCGACGAATCCATGATTGGCCGCTTTCTGCTTCTTGGTAGGACGATTGGACGCGGCCTCTAAGCATTTTCGTTTTCTGGCCATGGGCGCGATTATTGACGTGGGTGAGACGCGACTGTTGGAGAGAACCTAGGAAGATGGCTAGATTGACGCGTTTTCCCAGGATGAGAGATATGGAGACTTTCTCCGCTTCTAGCGAGGGCATCCAATATACTTTCTCTGCAACAAGAATCATCCCGGTCCATGTAAGATTCAACGTTCCTCGAGGAAATTGATATGCACTGCTCGGTAGGAGGGGTGGAGGGGTGGAGGTGCTGTGTGTTTCTTGTTCAGCTCCCACGCGACAGGGCCCAGGCATCTCTGTGCGTTAGAAACATTCAACGTGTTGCGACTGCTGTGTATTGGTCAGCTGGTGTAAAGAGGTCTAAATCAAGTCAAATCAACGCGTACCATGATTGCAGAAGGGCTGCCGAGAAAGATAGTGTTGGAGAAGGTTGGATAGACTCGTCGCAGGCAAGCAAGCAGGAAATGATTGGGCTGCGTCACTGTGCCACAGATTGCGCTTTTCAGATATCGGTTTGTGCCCCGACCGAGAAGAAAACTCGTAAGGGTGTGCGTCTGACAGAGGATAGACGCTGAAGGTGTGCGGAAAGCCTTGCACGATGATGACACTGCTAGGCACATTCAAGGGACTGCCACCGTTTGACAACAAGCACAACCGAATGGGGATAGTAAGTGGAATACAGTGGTAAAAATGGAGAATCCGGTGAACGGTGAGCGGAGGGAACTATAGTTTATCTAGCGATCGTCCCGCCTAAATAGATGAATCCCCAGAGGTTTATTCTGTACATGACGGAGGGCTCAAGACAATGCTATTGTCGTGGCATGGGCCAGGGTCAGGAATGAGCACTCATCCTTTTGTTGTCTGTTGCTCTGACTTTCCATGTCCGGCATTATGCAAACAATGGGAAACAGTTTGCAGGAGATTTGCGGGTGAGGCTCGTAAGAGGTGGCTCACGATTCAGGTACTCCGTAGTCTGTTATCGCTAAACAGTCGCCTATCCACTGACCAATGCTTGGATACCTTGTTGCACCCCCAGAACTTTAGGTTGTCTGCACCGCCCGCATCTAGTGAGCACAGGAACTTTAGTGACCCGCCCACGCCGCCAGTGACTCTCTGCCGCGCTTGCTGGGCCGATGTTAGTTGGCAGATTCACAAACCTCCATCGACTGGTACCATCATATCTCTTGCCTGACCGTGGACCGCAGCCTGATCATGCCATCTCTATTCACTCCAACATAGGCTTTCCTCTTGTATTCATTCTTGTCGCATCTCTAGTCTACCTGAGGGCGGTCGTGACATCTCTCGGACCTTGTTGGAGCAGCAATCAAGACGTTAGACGTCCCTACGCACCCCGTTCCCGGCGGTCGACCGAATAAGAAACGACCACAAACAATTCACCACGACTTCTCGTCACCTCCTAGCCGACAAGATAATTGACGATTTCTTCCTATCGACCGAGACCACACACTTCCCGGTGAAAGAACGGTAAATACGGAGGCTGTTCTGCCTCCTGAACACAAGGGTGAAGGATCATCGAACGACCTGTTTCTGCTGAGGTCTTGCACAAGAGGAGGAATCGTTGGAATACACCTTGGCGACAGGGAGAAGAGCAAAAGAGAAGGTTGCAATAAATCGACCATGTCTGGCCTGGGTCATGCCTCCGCGCCGTAGTATTCACCATCACCGTCCAAGAAGGAAGGTCTCTCCCTGACTTGGGCCTTCTCAACATGCCTTCAGCGGTGTCGAATCAGAGCAACTACTACACCGCTCACCACCGGCGTCAATCTTCTCAGTCGCAGACAAATTTGCCAGATCAGATCAGAAATACCGGCTCACAACTTCAGTCACCTAACCGATCACTGGTCTACCTCCCATCCACAGCATACTCCCCATCGCAACCTGCGACCCAGCGTTCTAGGACGTCATCACTCTCCAACCCTTCAGGATCGGCTTCAAGGCTGGATTCTGTTCGCAATGAGGATATTCAGAATGACCCACACGATTTTTACCGCCAGTATCAGGATCCCTTTGCACACTCATCACTCGTCGCCCTGCACCAGGAGGCCATACGACCAGACCCAATTGAACGAGCAGAAGAGCCACCCGTTACGGCTCGAAAATCCAGCTTCGGCACTGACGACAGGATGCCCAGGGGCTCAAGTGGTGGTCGAAAATTATCCTTAAATACCCAGACTTTGCCAAATGGTATGTACGATGGCAGACACACCAAATCTTCTGGACCAGTGCCCAATACACTGAAGTCAAGAAAGGCTTCCTTCAAAGATCTAGTGGCTCGGTTCGATGCTTCGCCTGACGACGTTCCACCATTGCCCACGCAGCAAGTATCCCGACCCGCCTCGAGAACTGCAAGCCCAATGCCATATGCCTCTGTGGAGACTTCTCATTCTTATCACCCTCAAGTTAAGCGACCGTCATCAAGAGTCTCAGAGACTTCAAGGAGGGCAGGGAGTGCACTTGGATTCAGATCCGCTGCGAACGAGAAGTCTACTCACTCGAGAGATACATCCTCGGCTGGTGGATTGAGTCAAGTAGCCAGCAATCCCGAAGCCCCAGCCACTGGGCGGCAATTGTTGTTTGGTGAGGTTCCCTCCTCTGCAGCTAATCTTCCAGCTGCACCAGGCTACGGCATTTACAATGCTCGTCGGCGACGAGGCTCGGAAGGATCGCCAATGCATAGCCCTAACCCGATGTTTTCAACGAGCCGCGGCCATACTCAACCAGCAGCGCCTCCAATCGCACCTCCAGCCGTGCACTCCCCCACTTCTGTCACTGCTTATAAAGGCTATTCCCATTCCCGACCTTCACACCGGCGAGCAAATAGCGATATTTCTGGACCACCGTCCAAGGCTTTCTTGCGCGAAGATCAAACCCCGTCTTCCCGACCCCAGGGTAGCACTAATAAATATGCGGCAGAATCATCGTCGAAGTCGAATGCACAATCACGGATTCCAGTAAGCACAAGGCATCAACGTATTGCATCAGACTCTGCGGCGATTTCGCCTACCGGCCCTCCCGCTGTTATCCCCCACCAGCAGCTCCCTTTTCGGGCTCTAGAAACGGGACCGAAGGAAACGAGGCGTTCTCCGTCAGGAGAGCGACAGCAGAACAGCCCCAAGCGACAGCCACGATCTCCAGTACAAATAAAAAGCCCCAATAACCGTGGACGCCTCCCTGCCGCGGCAAATGGTGAAAAGAGTCCTTCTCTTCGGGCGAATATCATCGCCCCTCCGCCGAAGGTCTCCCCGCCCCTCAGAAGCTCGAGACCCAGACTCCCCGTGTCTTCTGCCACGACCGCGGCGTCTCGTGCAAAGATGGCAGAAAAATTCCAGACCATGGCCAAACAACAAAGTGACAGAAAAGCGTTCAGACGACAAAGGCCGCCAGAATTGAGTGATATCGATCTGAAGGCTCGCCGACTCAAAATCACTCAGGCTTTGAGCCGGTCTCGAGAAGGACAAGATCTGAAAGGTGGTAACACAGAGAATCTTGACAGTTCAATCAGCCGTGTAGACAGTATGACACCTTCCTTCGATGATTCTGATGGATCCGACCAACGTCAAGAAACACTTGAGGTTCCTGCTGTCGTTGTGAACGAAGCTCCTATAGAAACGTCCGAGGAGCACGCATTCTACAGTGGCAATGGAGAGGGCCCACGGGATCAACGGGCATTTACCCAAACCGCCTTGAAGGTTGTTGAAGGAAACATACAATCTTCATGCGATGAGGTAGACTCGCCTACGCTTGGTCATGCTGAGGCTGGCTTCAACACTATTCCGTTCAACCTGAACACACACTTGCAACCTGCACGTGACGACCACGAGCCTCAATCGGCGATCACAGAGGGCACTGTGGCCACCGAAGCCACCATGATTGATGCTGAGCCGCAAATGGATTCCTCGCGACTCCAGACTCCTGGGCAATCCCAATCCCTTTACAGCCAAATCAGTGCGCTTCGGAGTCGGGAGTCTACTTCGCCCCTATCCTCTGCTTCTCAAGCGTCTGGTGAGGCTTCCGATCACGCCGATCAGGTATCTGTTCATCTGATGCTTCGCGAAACAACCTATCTCGAGGACGATGAAGCTGTAGAAAAGGGTTATGCACACCTAGTATCGATGCCCCAGCCGGAGCACACAGACCCGCAAAGCGATGGAAGGAACTCGTGGACATCGTCAATAGAAGACACACTTGAATCTGAGGCAGGTGAGGAACCTGCTCCCGTCATTCGAACACCTCGAGAGGACCAACACGAAAAAGAGATCACTCATGTGGAGCCCGATTCACATTCAGTGTCAGATCACTTAAGTGTTGAAGATGGCTCGAATGGAGAGCACCATGCAAGGGACGCTTATACAATCGTGAACAAAGTTCTCCAACAACAAACGCCGTCGGGGGTGGTCGATCAGCAGCTCGTGGATGATATTTATCATCGCATTATACAATCCTCCCCAGATTTAGCTAGCGCAGAGAATGTCGACGAGGAGAAAGTGCACCGGTTGTGTCTGGAAGAACTTGAAGAGTACACTCGTCAGTGGGACCACATCGACTCTTCACGTCCGCAGTCAGCCGAATCTTTTCACGTCGAAGCAAACCCGTATGCTGGCCATGACATGACTGAAGAGCGGGATGACATTTCCACCGAATCTCCAGATATTCACGCTTCGAGCCATGTAACCCCACCACCACCGTCATTACCACCTTCGAGCTATCGAACTCATCATAGATACAAATCCAGTTTGGATAGTGCAGAAGACTGGGCCGAGACGTCGCCATCAGTCGGTGATTGGATGCAGTTTGCTCTGAAATCACCGACTGAAGAAAGGCAGCCATCTGCTCTGGCTCACGAAACGCCTACAGATGCAGGATCAAGGATGTCGACGACCGAAACCTATCAAGGTGTTAAGGAAAACCAACTCGAGCAGCCGCCGGACAGCCTTCTACCGGTTTCGGCTGAAAGGAATCATATTCCACGCCCTCCATCCCACTCTCCACCACCTCCTCCGCTGACAAAATTGCCTACTGTTGAACAGACTCCCTGGTCTGCTCCAACTGGTATAAGACCAGTCATGCCTCAAACGGCTCCACCGGCTAGGCCGCTCACAGCATTATCTCAGATGTCCACCAGATCAAGCATTGACCAACAGACGATACATACCATCTCCAACGATAATAGGCCATCTATGGATGAGCAAAGTCCCGAGCAACGTCGCCTGAAACAAAGAAGACACGTTCTCAAAGAGCTGGTGGATACCGAGTATACATACGAAAGAGACATGAGAGTCCTTTGCGATATCTATAAGCAAACTGCAATTGCCGCCATGAATGACGAGGACATCAAGATCATATTTGGCAATGTAGATCTGGTACAACAGTTTTCCAAAGACTTCCTCGCCTATCTGAAGCAGGTCGTCAGACCGGCTTACATCATGGAAAGATCTGATCGACGAAAAGACGTCAACCGGGCCTCCACAGTACAAAGCTCTGCAGCATCTATTGATGGTACTGGTGAGCTGACCGACTTTGAGCGGGACGAGCTTACAAGGGTGGGCACCGCGTTTGAAGCGTCATTGAGCGATATGGAGAAAGTATACACCGATTACATTCGAACTCGACACGCTGCAAACAAGAGATTAGAGGCACTGCAATCGTCGGCCGCTGTACGAGAATGGCTCAAAGAATGCAGCGAGAATTCAAGTGACATAACCAATGCTTGGAGTTTGGATGCACTTCTTGTCAAACCAATACAACGTATCACCAAGTATCCCCTCTTACTCAATCAGCTTCTGGATGCAACCCCCAATGCTCATCCTGACGTCGAAGCCATCCGAAGAGCAGTAGCTGAGGTGACTGAGGTCAATGTGCGGATCAACGAAGTAAAGAAACATACTGAGCTTGTCGATCAGGTACTCAACCGCAAGCGGAAAGAGTCTGATGTACGAAATGGCTTGACCAAGGCGTTTGGTCGACGCGCAGAAAAATTAAGGCAACACGTGGGCATCAATGAAATGCATGAGGACCCAGAGTATACCAAACTCAAGATCAGCTATGATAACAACATTGCGCATCTTTTCTTGGTTACAAAGGATTGTCAAGGCTATATTGAGGAGATTACCAAGTGGGTCAATCGCCTGTGTGAATTAGCAGCCGCTGCTGAGGCATGGGTTGATGTTGGGCACACGAACCACGCGCAAGCCGAGAGCAAACTCCGACAGTTTGCTATTGTCGTTCGTGGCGTCAATTCCATTGCACTTCCGGACCACACTGAGCAAGTCACAAGACGTGTTGTCCAGCCCATGGAAAAGACGGCCACGATGCTTGACAGGTTTAGGTCAGATTCCAAAGGACTGATTCAAAAGCGGGATAAGCGGCTTCTAGACTACAATCAATTCAAGAACAAGAAAGACAGAGGAGAAAGGATCGATAAGAAGATGACTGAGCGCATGGAGCAGTGGGAGGCTCTGAACCTAGAAGCCAAAGAGAGAATGAAGCGACTTCTCCGATCAACGGCCGATCTTGTTCACACTTGTCAGGCGAATCTTGTTCAGTTGCATCTGAATTGGTTGGCAATGTGCCGGCAAAAGTTCTCGGCTGCAATGGAGATACCCTTGGACAAGCTGGAAAAGGCCGATATTGTCAAAGACTGGCAAGAAGACTTTGATTTCCAAGAAGCTACTGCATTGTCCCTGAGCATCTGTAATGGGTCATTGCTGGCAGAGGCCGTGAACATGGTTTCGTTCTTAACTCCTGGGTCAACCTTGATGGGCGATGAGTCCCCCCGTCAACCGTCATGGAACAGCGCACCGAAGCGGTCTGTGTCAACCTCTGAAGAGATACCCCCAGTGCCATTAAAGGACTACTATCACCGGAACAGTGGGGGTCCGATGAGTTCTCAAAGTGACGACCACACGGAATGGAGTTCTTCCACTTTTGCAAATGGGCGCATTCGGACCGGCTCAGCTGCATCTGGCCGGATTCCCAAAACGCCCGAGACGGGAAGTCGTGGTGTATCGGCGTCTCTTCATACTGTCAACAGCACGAATATATCTCGACCAGGGACTAGTCCGGGACTCTCCGCAGAAAGCACCCAACCGGCTCCCCGATTGAGCTTTGAAGCTCCATCTCCGTCACTTGGTGAATTGTTGACCGAGTCTCCCATGGCGGTACGACATGCATCGTCATCTACATTCTACTCCGCAGCTCCAGGGCCAAGTCAGTCACAACCTCATCTATCGGTCACAAGTGGAGCCAGTGTGTTCTCTTCCGCAATGCCCATGGAAGAGTACCCGGAGACGGAGACGGAGACAGCACCTGTGGATACTGAGCCACGACGAGAGCCCGGCGTCCTATTCACTGCGGCCAGTGTCTACGAGTTCAATATCGACCGCTCACGACAACAAGGCGGGTTCCGCTACCTCACATATGTGATTGGGGAAATATTTGACATCATTGCTGAACACGGAGAACTGTGGTTGGCGATCAATCAAGACGATCCAACGAGAGAGATTGGCTGGATCTGGAACAAACATTTCGCGAAATTGGCGACATGAAGTGCTGATGGAGGTACACAGTTTTCTATCTCAGGGCGGATCTTGGATAAAGCGACTCAGAGCATACATGGATCATTCACTCAATGCACACAGGCCGGTATTTCTAGCCTCGTGAGAGACCATCTGCGATCTCTATAAGAACATACTCGTGCTTTTCGACCGACACGGGGCGTGGCTTGACGGGTTCCGGGTTTGACCTGGGTCAAGGATGGACTTTTTCTTTCTTCTAGTTTGTTTGTCGTTCTAGCGTTCGAGCGGTTCCAAAGGACAGTTGGTGTTAACATGTACCACAAAAGCAAAAAGGTGGGGAGCAATTGTACAGTATTACCAGGAAATAGGCTACGACTTGATGGAAGGCAGCTGGGGTTGCCAGGGCCGAAGGACCTTGTAGTTGGACACGCTCTGCACCGAAGAGAGAATATGAAAAGCACCCTTTGAAATATGCCGACCGCCTGCTTGCTCCATCCTAAGGTGGACTCTACGAACTCTTCGTAGACGACGTTTGCATATGTGTTGTATTTGTTGGGTGCGGGAGCCTACATATAGCAAGGCTGAGGCTGTGGTGGCGGTGCAGTCGGAGGTGACGTATAACCAACTGCACGCACACGTCTACAAGGGACTGCGCAGAAGGTGGTGGAACGGGGCTACACTCCTCGCCGCTAAACAAACATTTTGACCGCGAGAGGCGCTCAATGCGCAAGGCCTTTGTTGGAGGCACTATATAGACCTTTTTATTTGTCCCTGCCTTGGCTTCAGTATGAACCATCATCAAGCTGGCACTGACTGGTGAGCGCGGCGAAGCTCTCATTCCATCCCCCCCTGCAGTCTCACTCTTCTCGGACGACCTCTATTCATTCCTCGGTACGCCTTGCGCAGACAACTGAAAAGTCGACCACGATGCCTGATCTCCATCCCTTTGGAGGGCGAATGAGCCGAGCATTTGGTAGATCGGTAGGTGCACAGACAAAGACATCCTGCTTCGCACCCGTGCGCACGGTCTCCAACCCCACCATGGTAGCATGTCGCTGCTGCACCTCAAATGCGTCACGGCGAGTAGTGGTTGTATGAGCTGACTGACACGTTTTGAACATGAAGCTTGCTCCTGAAGATGCGTACTTGAGCTGTGGGTGACTCCGATCTCCCTCTCACATTCCGTGCTGACCATAGTCATGCAGACTACGACGTCCGATGTCGGTATCCCTTCGTCCCTGAACTTGTCCCCGATTGTTTTTTTATTGTAAAGAACATTATACTGAGACGGAGAGAGGATGCAGTGACAAGAGAAGACATATCAGTGTTGAAGAATGACTGGTTGACGGACAATGTATGATGATATCCCTCACAACGATACTGAGGCTGGTCAGGCTGACGACTTTGGTGTCTGGACAGGTCATCTCATTTTGGGAAGAGTAGGCACATCCCACACTTCACCTGGAGAGATACAAGACCTAACAAGCATTCCCTACAAGGTATCTGGAGCGAGAGTACCTCACTCACTACAAACATTCGCACATTGTCCTCCTCCGCCCCACCATGTCGTTCATGCTCATGCAGACCCCAGATCCTCGGACGATAAAGGTATTTCTGCCGTCGGCCTTTCATCTCCTTGCGATCTCTTTCATCACGCTGAACTGCCTTCTAGGACGCTCTCCCCGACTTCACCAACGTCTCACATATCTTCCTCCCCATCAACGACAACCACTCTGCCTCCATTGCTGAAGGCGGCACTCACTGGTCACTGCTGTTGGTCTCCATTGTTGATGGCGTCGCCTTCCATTATGACAGCATGCCCCCCGGTAACCAGCATGAGGCGCACTACGTTACCCAAAAACTCTCCAGATTGATCAACAAACCTCTTCGGTTCATCCAATTGACCGACTCGCCCTTACAGGACAACTCGAGTGATTGTGGGGTGTTTGTCTGTCTTAATATGAGGCATCTACTTCTCAAGAGACTCTTGATGGTCAGAACAGATGCGAAGGTTAGTATGAGTCTGGGTGACAGGAGGGTTGATGCTTCGGCCGGCAGGAAGGAGATGCTAGCCATCATCGAGGAGTTCCGCAGAGAGGGCGAGAGAAGAAGATCGTAAGTCCTAGCCATGGTCTGCCTTATACCTTGTCAAGTGTGATTCCACCTTTCACAATTACACACACCTGGGGCAAATATTGGAAAGCTGATGGCTAACAACTCGTTGCAGGATCAGCAACTCCCCTCACCCAGGCCGAAAGTCCAAGTCACCACCTCGCATAGATTCACCGCGCGTGAGATCAAAGAGCAACGAACCTACGAATTGGTCCTGACACAGTTTCACCCGGCACGAAGAGACGATTATGAAGCAATGTGATGATTGGTTGATACAGTACCGACAGGACAAACTCGGGACCTTGCAGATTGTGTTTTGCAGCCGTCCGCATCAAGAAGGAAGAACATTACGTTGTCATGAACCATCTACTCAATAAAGAGAGAATCATCTCCATACCGTGGATTGTTGTGGTGACGACTTGTGAAACACGATGGAGATGAGAGATGGTTATTGTACCCAGAATGAGTGTCGATCGCACAATGATGGCAAGGCTGGATCATGCGGCCCGTTCCGGTTCCGCTATTCGCTCAAGAACAACAAGATCGAGTTTCCTGGATTATCCATCGCGGGTTCGTGCTATCTAACATAGGTGCATACTTGCGTGCCGCAGAAGGATTTCCCGGCCAACGCACATCCCGATTCACCGCCGACAGAGCCGTTTCGCCTGGCGCAGCTTGAGGGAACTAAAAAAGGGGTTCGGAGCACGGAAATGCTATTCTTAACTACATGCTGGAGACTGCTGGTAGTCGCTTTGTGGTTGCTTGTCCTGGCAATACCTGCCCTGGCACAGTTTGTTACGTTTATCCCTCCTCAAGCAGAATCCGAATCGCGCTAGGATGGTTCTCTGGACAGTACCCTTCGCCGATCCAAATCTTCCCTTGCGACAATGGTGTACTGGTGTCCTAGGGTCCGTCTGTCCCTCCTGCACACACGACACTCGAACTTAGCCTCTCCTCGCTACCCCAAAAAAGCCCCCGTCAAACCCCTCTGTTATCTCCACCAGCTCAGCCTGTGCCATTACAGAGTGTAGATGAAATCTGGCCTCAGGTCCCCTAGCTTTTCAATCTCCTCTTCGGACTTGCCCTGTACCCACACATCCCTTTCGCCCGCCCTGCGCTTGGCATTCTCTCCTCTCAATAGGATATGCTGTAGGATGCTGCCACCTAGAAGAAAGAGAGCTTCGTAGCCGAGAACCACTGCGTGGCCCGGCTTGAATCGCGGCTTGTCTTGTGCACGGTAGACATTGCTAGACATGATGCCTGTGCAATGCTGTCAGAATATGTCATATGTGCCTTCCAAGTCACTCTCACTACTGTGGAGCAAGATAGGAACACTCTGGGATGCCTCCGTATAGGGAGACGGAGGGTCCAATGTGCAAGGGGAATTGGGTGGGGATGCCATTCCACCTACCGTTCAGGTTACCCCATCCGATTACGAAACCCAAAGCAATTCCTCGTTTGTATACCCCCTCGACGTTGTTCGCCGTCCAGGTGATCGTATTCGGAATGCATGGGTATATTCCCATGGCGCCCAAGAAAGTGCCCGCGTATTGAACGTGCGGTACTCCCGAGCCCAGAAGCATGGCGAAACCTACTATGCCGAACAAGGACATCACCATATTGCAGTAGCCTAATTGTAGCGTCAGCGAAAGAGCTTTGATTGGAGAATGGGCACGGGCAGTAGGAAAAAAAGAAGAGACAAACCTCTCTTGCCGGTCCGATCCGCAACAAACCCAACTGTAATCGTAACCACTGCGGCCACAGCATAAGGTGGCACGCTAAGCAACTGCGCGTGTATACTCTTGTAACCCATTTGCTGAATGATTGTTGGGAGGAAGAGTGAAAAAGCATAGAGCGCGCCGTCACAGCCCATGTATATAAGGGCACCAGTCCAGGTCTTCCAGTCCTTTGCCGCGGCCCAGAAATACTGGATCTTGAATTCTTCATGCTCAGCGCTGGATTGTTTGTCAAGTTTTAGGCGCCGGATCACTCGACGCCGATCATCGTCACTGAGAAATTTGGCTTCGTCGGGGAAGTCGTGGACCTACAATATATCAGCTTGCGAGCGTCCTCCTTAGACTGACGCCATGAAACTTGCCATGAAATATGACAGCCCAGCAACGATAATCGTTGCAAGACCTTCAAGAATAAAGATCCATGCCCAGCCCGGTTTGCCTCCGACGCCATCCATCTGGACAATAGCTGCAGCTAACAAGCCACCAAATGAACCGGCGAGGGCTGCCGCCGAGAAGAAGATGGCCGCTCGAATACCGAACTCAGAGCGCTTGTACCAGCAGGATAGGTAGTAATTGACGCCTGTTGTGAGGTCAGAGAGAATCTTGAGCAACTCGAGCATTTGGTTTACCAGGGAAAAGGCCAGCTTCAGTTAACCCGAGAAACCATCGCGCTGCCATGAGACCGGAAAAGTTGTGAACGAGACCCATTGTGGTCATACAGATACCTGGAGATTGAGAATTCTGATCAGTAGGGCTCAAATTGGAACGGAACCCCGAAAGACAATGGAGACAATTGCGCTCTTGATGAATCTTTGCCTGGATCTAGCCTACTCACCCCATAGAACCATGATGGTAGGGAGGAAAATAGAGGGCCGGAAACGTTTCAACAAAATCTGTGTCAAAGGCTCGAACAGCGAATACGAGATGAAGAAGATGGTCAAGGTATCATTGTATTCGTTGTTGGTCAGGTCCAAGTCTTCTTGAAGCCCGTCGATTTTGGCGTTTCCAATATTGGTTCGATCCAAGAAGGAAATCAGGTAGAGTAAGCAAAGCCATGGGATTAGCTGGATGTCGAGTTTCCAGAGCAGTTTGCGGTCCTGTAGACTATCAGTTCATCGGTCAGTGGGCAGGATCATGTATTGCCTACAATACGTTTTCGCTCTTCTTCACTCAGACCTTCATCTGGATCTGGCACGGCGATGACATCAACGGGAACACCGCTTTCGACGTGCTTCTCATTCTCTGAAGGAGAACGAGCCTCGTCGGAATCGGAGATCTTAGGATCGGTTTTTTCCATAGTCGTGATATACAAACAGACCCTTGGTGTGGAGAAAGACGACGGGAACAAAAACACGGTATATATGGACGATTTTGTCCAAAATGCCAAAGGAAAGGGACGGACGGGTCGCACAGACTGTACCAAAGAATATTTTTAATCTGGAGCAACGGAGGGCGACCGCTTACCGATGGACCACCCGCAGGGGGCGGTCCGGGGTAGATATCCTGGTTCAGAAGGAGGAGAGATGTCAGGCTAGAAGGGGATCCTTGCATCATCATGATGTCCTTCCTCATGGGGTTCTAGTTCCGTGGTTGACGGCCGGGAGCAGAGACTCGTGGTGGAAAGAACGTGGATGATGGAGGAGGCGTTGATCGTTATGTGGAACCCCGACCGAATGTAACTAGCCATTGACGTCGATCGTAAGATAAACAGCATCAAGGTCATTCTAAGCTTCCCGCGCCCAAGACGCGCTAGAAGATACTGAACGAAGCACTCACTGGCTTCTACGCTTCAACACTCCCCGCGACTGGTGGATGTTGTCAGCCAAGGCAAGGCGGAGATTCCAGGGGTCCAACGGTCATTTGCCGGGTGGACGATGTGGGCTTGTCAGCGCCCTCGATGTTGCCACAGCCATTGCAGGGCAACAAGGCCGCTGCTACTCTGATGCTTGTAACCTCACTCTCCGCTTAACCATTTAGGCGGAAGATAGACAGTTGTGGAACAGATGATTCGCTCCAGGAGGTGCTCTCATGTGCTTCAGCGACTTTCGGTTGAACGGGAGGGTGGCCCAGTGTCACGTCGCCTGATCTTCTCATGCATGTCCTGTGAAACCATCGGCATTTGTGGACACGGGCGACCGGTGTTGTTTACCGCAAGCTCCAGGACATCCGAGCCTCGGGCCTCTGGAGAAGAATCCCGATCTTATTTGCACCACCACCTCTTGTCTTTTTGACACTGTCACCCCATAGGGGCTGGCGCTCAGTTGGTTTCTCGGGTGTGAGGTTCCCTTTAGCTCTGGTTTCGCAGACGAGGGTGCTCCCGGCGCAGGCAATGGTTTGATGGCTTCAATCAGCGAGGACATTGACATTCCCTGGCAGATTGGCAGTGAGCAGCAAATGCGGCAACCGGGCCCCATATACTCGCAAATGCTGGGAGCAATAGGTTCGGGGAGGTTCTGAAGCCTCATGCCCAATGGCTCCAACCGAGGGCCATGGCTCGAATCGACGAAATTTGACGAAACGTGGCTTTGGGAAAAGAATATGATGCCAGAGGGTTATTCGATAGAAGGACACCACTGAAACTATCCTCGATGGGCAGGAGTAAGTGCTGGTAAGTGAGCACTCACTATCAACAAGAGTTTATTGGGCGGGTGCAGTAATGAAGCTGTGCGGACAAGGCTGCCCTTTCCGCTGTTCTCTCGCAATTACACCTTCCAAACCACTTCCATTTCTCGAACCTCGCCGTTTGGTGCTTAGCACCTGCGCGCCCAGATGCTGGCTTCATCGGATTGAGCATTATCCCTTGGTCCTCTTCTTTTTCCTCTTCTCATGTGCCTCGTCTTCGCTCTCATACCAGCAGCTTGCCATGGCTCTGAACAAGACAGTTGAGCGGCTTTTCAAGTATCCTCCAATGGAGCGTCAGGACCTCAACCAGTCGCAGCTAGGCAGCTTCAAGTTCACTCCTGTTGATCCTGTCAGCAATAATTCAACCCTCACCCACTCAGCAAAGCTTTACCTTGAACAGCAGCTTTGCCGGAGGCTGTCTCGCGGAGCAGCACCTCTTGTGGCTGGCTCTTCACTGAATAAACCCAACGCCTTCACTGATACGTCACCTGGAAAATCTGTTCCACTCCCAAACTCTTCTTTGGCCGATGCAAGCTTCTTCAACAAACACATCAAGCCCGACCTTGGCGACTCCCGTCTGCGGCTTGGTCCAGCAGCTCTGCGTTCTGCTGTCGAGGGTGCTGCAAGCCCGACAAAGAAGCTCTCCATTATTCAGTTACAGCAGGAACCCGATGCAACCGTGAGGCAACACCAACAAAATAACACCTTGAACGTAAGTGTGCATTCAGAGTTTCATTCATTACCTGGGTGTCATTGTCTCAATTGGGCTGATTGTGTGCAGATCTCAGAAGTGGTGTCATCCCAGAGTCCAATTTCAGTGATGGATCCAACATCCACCACGTTCACAGCAGCAGGGGTGTTCGCCAGCCAAAACCCATCCGATTCAACTTCTTTCAGTCAAACGTTATTTGTGGCCCTCGCAAATGAGCAGCAAGCTCACAATGCGACCAAAGCAGCTCTGGTCCAACAGATTAAGGAGCGCGTTGAGGTGGAAGACGAGCTCAAGAAAAGCAGACGACAGATTGCGAGCATGACAACCACAATCAACACCCTAGGAGCCATAATCAAATACAATGCAAGTAAGGGTGAGGGAGATACTACCAAGGAACGGCAAAAGACCGAGACATCGGAGGAGGACGAAGAGGTAGCTTTGAGGGAGTTTTACCGTGAATATCAGAAGGTCAAAGACGCCGCCAAGGGCAGACATGAGCGCAAGGAAATGGAACAAGACGCAGGAGAAGAACGTTCCGGAAATCGTGTGCCAGCCAAGAAGAACGCTGTTGATGTGACTGTCCCTCCGTCTTGCGATGTCGTTGATGATGCGCAGCTCTACAATCTGGACCTGCTGAAAAAACCGACTTTTGACGATTCTGCCGATTCTATTTTACGGCGCACTCTTCGCAAGCACTTCTCGATCGAGGAGAACGGAGAAGACGGCAATCCCCCTGTGACTCCTGCCAGACGTCGTCCAGGTATCGCCAGGCTTATCGATATCTCCCCAGAGTCAGTCGGAGAAGTCATGGAGAAGGCAGAGATTGAAGAAAAGTGCGACATGCAGACACCAAAGGAGGAAACCACCGTTAGCAACGCTTCAGATGGAAATCAACGACGACTGGAAGCTACAACGATGAGCCTGAATCAAGCCCGCCTTCTGGTAAGTGAGACGCAAGCGTCCTCGATGAGTGTCAACTGACAACGGTAGACTGCGCAAAACCCCGTCCTTGAGCTGGTGAGTCTCTTGTCGTCGATCTCAAGCTGGAAGCTTACACTAATTCACGACTCAGCCTGCGGCATTCGTTGCCAAGTACGGACAAAAGCCTATCGATCCCAGTGCGCGGGTCCTGGAGGAAAAGGTCTGTTCAATATTAGCACTGTCGAGAGTTACTAACCGTCCACAGTCAAATGGTGTAAGCCTAACACAAGGTGAGGCGTTCCTGCTCCAGGACACACCAAGTAAGCCCTCGAACGATGGGTCCTGTGGCACGCTTCGCCCATCATCTTCTCTCACCGGTGATCACGATGATCAGCTAGCCAACAAGGTGGGTTTTCCGGCCGCAGCTCGGTCACAATGTCGCATCACTGTACAGATCGGTGACAACCTTCGGGGGGAGCCGAAATGGTTGATCAATAGAGACAATCCTATCTTTGAAAGTGAGCAAGAAAAGTGGCAAGCTCTCGGAGAGTGTGGGATTTCCTGGCGCCAAAATAGCCCGTTCATGGACCATCCAGTGCGTTACCTTCCTGAGGACGCGGCTGGAACCACTGACGCTTATCGCACCGTCATGATCGACGAAATTCCAGTCGGGAGTACCTTGCCGGAGGTGCTAAGCGTGGTTAAGGGTGGTTCCCTGGAGTCCATTCAACTATTTCCACCCATCGGCAAAGTGACAACCTTCATGACTGCTCGAGTTGTCTTCAATTATGAGGAATCTGCACACAACATGATCAAACATCAAGAAGCTGGACCAGGCGAAGCCACTGACTCGAAGCGGTTCAAAATAAAGGGAGTTGCTGTTCGTTGCTGGATGCCCACAGATCCAACCTATCCACGAAACGATGAGCTTGAACGAAACGTTTTCGGCAAGTCTGCTGCATCCCGAATCATCCTCATCAGCAACATAGATGAATACACCTACAACATGATTCCATACAAGATCAAGCCACCTTATGCTCAACACGTCGTTGAGTACAGCTACACACCAGATGGCTGCGTATCGATCGAATTCACAGATGTCAAGAGTGCCATCAGAATAATGGATCAGTTGCAGAAAGACGGGGAGTTCTGGAATGGCAACCTTCAGTACGATGTTGATTATACGTGCGCACCGTACGTCAAGGGCGAGGCGATGGGCAAATGAAAGGCCGCTGACTGGGCGAAAATCCAAGGAACTGACATAAAGACACATGCGATCAACTGTCCACTGGTGCGGGGGCTGCAAATTGAACATGCAGGTAGCCAAGAGCCAGCCGAGACAACAGAGAACACAGGATGGAGGTGAGAGCTCGATTTCCAACCCTGAATATCGTTCCTGCAATATGACGCTCGTGCTCGTACTGTCCTGAGATGAAACATAGAGTCCCATTTGTTCATATTGTCACCTCGATTTTCCTGGGTGACTTGACAATCGTTCAGCAGGTTCCACTGCTCCGCCTGGGGAATCAAGAAAACCAGTGAGCATGGTGCCTGGTGTTCTGTCTCACTTTCCCCTGATGTGGAAAGGTGGTCCGCCACTCGTGTCGTGCCTGCGACGTTTTGCTTCATTAAACCGTTACTTCGGGCCTTCTTCTTTGACGATTTCTATCCAAAATGAAATAACGTCTCTCCCTTTTTTCCCTTTTTTCCTTTCCTTTTCCCCGATGAGGTCCCTTCACCACCGTCGATGTTGTCACCGATTCCTTCCAGGCGACCTGCACTGGTAGCTCCAGATGCCTGTGCCTGCGCTGGTGTGGGCGCAAGCCCTCCATTTCCCCATGGATTCACCGGGGTGGTGGTGCCCGAGCCCGGAGCTGAGCTGAGCCATCTCACTGAACCCCGCGTGTTGAAGCCAGCCATCATAGTATTTGGTTTCGGTGCAGCGGGCAACGACGGGAAGGCGTCCTCTGTGGGGCGGGGCGGAGCAAGGTTCCGTGTGTTGGTGTTCTGACGGAGCGTGGACGCTGTTGTAGGTGCTGCTGGGCGTGCAACGCTTGGAGTGGTAGTGCTCCATGCAGGAGGAGTTGCTCGAGATGTACCAACACGCGGAGCGCTCTTCTCTGCTGGACGTGATAAGGCAGGAAATGGTTCTTGACTCGTTCCCGGAGCTATGGCGTTACCCCAAGAACCTTGTCTTGACACCGCTGAGCGGGAAGATTGTGCCGTGCTTTTCTTTAATGTTAACACCCTTCGGCCAGAAGTTGCGGGTCCACTCGAAACGCCTGGAAGAGTGCCACTCGGGCCGGGGAGGCTGGGATAATCTTCGTTGATACTGCGCCAGTTGTTCCACGCCTGCAGTAGATCCTGGCGCCTTGTCTCGTCTTCATACAGATCTGCTAGCTCGCGGATGAGCTTGCCCAGTTCTGAACTCGGACAGTCGAACAGAGAGAAGAATGAATCAATGAGGTTGTTTGCAGAGCTAGTGCCGCTGCGGTAGGCCGAGACATGGGTCCGAAACTGGGACAGCTTGGTCTTATCGTTCTTGAGCAGCGATGTGGCGCGGTCAGTTACTGCTTGGTGGCGTAGTGCTCGTGCTTGTTCTTGAGGAGTAGGGGCTGGAGCTGGTGTGGACCTGTCTTCGACACTGAGATTCTCTACAGCTGGTAATGATGGAGGTGGTTGTGAAGACGCTGGCGGACGGCGAGTGACGGGAGTGGTCTGTGTCAGTTGGCCGCCAAAATTCCTGCTCGACACCGATTGAGAGCTTTGGATCGCCAGTTGACGTTGAAACGCCAGCTCTGCACGGCCAAGTGGCTGGGCACTTGACAGGGGTAGTGGTTCGGCATTTGGGTCTCGACCCCTTCCAGTCCCGCGATTTGCTCGATCTCCTCTTCGAGCTGGCTGGTAGGGCTCTCGAAGAGCAAAACCGGACAAATCGACAAGGCGAGCATCCCTACGAGCATCCTTAGAAAGTCCGTTTGGGTGTTCGGAAAGCTGATGCGCCTTGAGGTCCATTTCCGACTCGAAGACGTTCGTCTTGTTGGCTTGACATTCGGCGTCAAGACAGACAAAATGGTCCGTCGCAAAATGTTTCTCGAGTTCTTGATAGTTGAGGTAGTATTGTGGATTCCTGCCGCCGTTCCGTCTATCGCAAATGTGACACCTCTCATGTTTCTCCCGACAGTGAGTGTAAAGTTCATCATCTCCATAGAATCTTTGCTTGCAAAAACCACATTCAGGATGTCCTTTGAAGCCAGACTGGTCGACAGCTCCCGGGTTGTCGTCGCCGAACTTCTCGTGCTTGCGTAACTCGCCAAACGTGAACAAGTCGTGTTCATGGGTGAAAACTTTCTTGTTTCTCGTGCATAAATCGCACATTACCTTTCCATGCTTGCTCCTGACATGACGGTGCAGATCCGGCCATCCTAGGCATGCAACATCACAATCCTTGTCTGGACAGTTATACCGAAGCAAGAGTATGGTGTCTTCTAGGATGATATCTTTTTCGTATTTGATGCCCAAATTATCGTCGATCTTGGCAAATTCAGAGTCCTTGAAGTCCTCGTAACGTTTCTCTGCATTGTCGGTAAAGATCACGAAGGGTGCCTCCGTCTGCACACTGGTTAGTTTGCTGCTTGATGTTTATGCCAAAGAAGGACCTACTCTGCAGTGTGCACAAGCTCGTGTCTTATAAAGCGCCCTCAGCCTCAAGGAGCAAATGTGGCATGTTTGATGGTTGCATGGAGCAATAGAGACATGTTCGACAGGACTGGCGCAGATGAAGCACAACTCCCCTTCTTCCGCAGGCCCAGATTCATTGTCATTCTCTTGAGGATGAGGTTCACTTGAATCGCCTTCAGGTTTTGAGGCAGCTTCGGACAGGCGAGCACCGAAGCCGCCTCCGGGCGGTCTTCCAGAGGTCGTCTCTGCTGTAGATTTTGGAGATAGTGGTGTTGAAGATGTGGCGTCTCTTCCCCGTCCCATAGCCCTTCCTCTGCCTCCTCTTGAACCTCTAGAACCTCGATTTCCGGCTCCTCTACCTCGGTTATCAGGTAAGTCTCGATCGTAGGATCCAGCACGATTGTGCTGGCTGGAGCGATTGCCTCCGTCTCTGCGGGCTCCTCGTGGGGAAGAGGTTGCTTCGGTGGCGGTCGCGGAGTTGGACATGTTAACGTGCGTGGGAATCAAGCCGGCTATGAGGCGTCGCAGAACAGGATTCCTGTACGGGTCGGTAGATTGGGCTGCGTTGAATAATATCTTCGGCGAGGAACATTAAGCTATTTGGCAAAATAATTCAAGAGTACAGTAGTGGGGTAGTAATGAGACTGGAAGGGAATCGCGGTCCAACATTCAGGGACCAACCAATCAAGCCACATTCTTCGGCCGCTTTACTTGTATGGTAAATCCTCTGGCAGCACTGCTAAACACGGGTTAACCTAAGGGTTAGTCATAGAGAACCGCCTGGAAATAAGAGGCTGGCCTCCCACATTCTGCATAGCTTCGTTTGTTGTCGAGTCACACTGAGTCATTCACTATGCATGTCCCTGAGATTGCGGGAAAGCAGCGGGAGGGTTGTGGAGTGCTTTGGTCAGCGAGGCTGAGTCTCTCCTGACTGCCAGTTTCTAAAATGCGGAGTTACGAGCCAGAAGGCCGTCAACTCTCAGCTCCATCATTCTATGTGATATTCCCATATCGTCTTTCATCAGTCGGCCACCGTGGCCTAGGTTCATAACTGAAGATGCAATTAAATGCGACCTCTTCCAGAGATTTTGACCCGTCCTTACCCGAATTGTCCCATCACGGACCAGAACGCCCAACGTCGCTCCAAATCCTGTGCCGCTCAAATTGGCTCATAAATTCCAGAGGAACAACGCAATGTTGGAGTCTTGATGTCCTCAGCCTTGCCCAAACAATGTTTCCAAAAGTGCCATCAAGTCTTCATTCATCAGGGTTGTACATTTGCTGCGAGATCAACTTTGTCATGGTGAACATATGGACCTTGTCTTGCTTGAAAACGTCTCGCATCCTCGCATCGCAAATGATGTAGCGCTTGTCGCTGGGATCTTGAAGTTCGTTCGCTTTGATGTACGCCCATATGCGTTTGGTAGTCTCCGGCCGTGACAGCTATTTGCGATTAGCATTCTCATGTCGTACGGCAACCAGATGCTCACCTGCGTTGCTCCATCGAACAGATTCGACAGTGCCTGTGAAAGGTTGAGTGGTTTCTGCATCTCCTTAGTGCTTGTATAACCCCTATTATATCTCCATAACGTACGTGGAAACCAGTGTCTCGTTTGGGTTTCTGCTTGCGCTCCTCTCCATCGATGTCTGAGTCATCCGATCCAGTCACACGGTC
>WJFF01000031.1:31025-54777 GCA_011800825.1 Fonsecaea pugnacius | reverse complement strand
GACAGGAGCCGTCTTTCGGCTCCCTCCTCCACGAGTGGGCCGCGCCAATTTGTCTTCCTCAGCTTGTAGACGAGCAGCGTATGCGGCATCTGCGTCGATGACGGATTTCTGCTTTTTCTTCGGAGGTTGTGCATCTATAACATCCGATACATCTTCACTCTCTGCCTCTCTTTTGGTTGGTGAGCTCGAGGATTGTGCGGAAGAATGATGGACACCATTAGTCTGAAGGAAAGGTTCGACTACTTCAGCTGTCTCGACTGATGGGATCACAGTGGTCTCGCCATTTCTCTTCGCATTGATAAGATCGAATCTCTCGCCGATCAAGTCCCTAATCGCATTCTACGCAGTGTCAGTTTGTGGATATTGCCCGCGTGCTGCAGCTGCACCCACCTTCTGCGGTGTAATGTCGTATTCGACTTGATCCTGTATCCCTTGCCGGATTTTCTTGGTCGTGATGGTTGTGAGATCCGCACTTTCGAGGATCGAATCAATGATAGTGGTATACCGCGCGCGGACCTCTGGCGGCACTGGGAATGGTTAGTAAGATCGGATCTGTGTGATTCCAGAACAACTCACACGACATGACGACTCAAATAAGGAAGAAATGAGGTCGATATGAGATCAAGCGGACAGAAAAACAAGGTAGCGAATGTTGAGGCTGGATATGGTCAGGCCACGATCAGAGTAAAGTCATGCGCCATCCGCTCCCTCCACCCCGACCAAGGTGCATCAATACCCCCAGAGTTGCGCTCAGCCACCGCTAACTAAACCAAAGTGCAAGAGACAGCACACTAAATTGAAGTTTAGAAGAAGCGCATTAGTGAGCCACAAGCAGAAAGATTAATCACGGTGATGCCCTCAGTATAAACATAGACGAGTGTAGTGTTGGGGACTTGTGAAGGTGAAGAGGTGAAGATGCGGGATTGCTTGCGCGAGGGCACATGACTAAGGCACTACACGTGACAACGAAATCTTGGCGATATCCACAATTCGAGATCTCCCACTTCAAGTTTCGTGCCAGTCGTTGCGCCTTGTGGAATTGTTGCTGTGCGTCGACGACATCCCCATATCGAGTTCGCCCGGCCACTGAAAAGTGATACAGCGATCATGGCTCCAGGATTCGACCAACTCTCCGACCACGACTTCGAAGATGAAGCGGATAACATCGACTTCAGTGACCTAAAAGAACGATATGATGTGCGCATGGAAGAAGGCCTCGATACTTTTGTCGTATGTACCCTTACAAGAAAAGTTCCCAACACTAGGCTGACAAGCTAGGTTGTCGATGGCCTTCCGATCGTCAATCAAGAGCAAAGATCCAAACTCATCAAGTTCTTGCTCAAGAGGCTCAACTCAGTTGGACGCATAAAAGATGGCGAGGAGTCAGTATTCATGCCCATGAATGACCAGGGAATGTCCGAAGGGTGCGCCTCCTATCTCTGCATTGTGTATAGGTTTCTGACGACCTCACAGCTTTGCCTTTGTCGAGTATCAAACACCAGAACAAGCCATCGCAGCCACCAAACAACTGCACGGAACAGCCCTAGACAAAAGACACACTCTAGCAGTCAATAAGCTTACAGACATTGAAAAATACGGCAGAGAAGGAAGGATAGATGAAGAATATGTCCCTCCGGAGATCGAACCGTTTGCAGATCGTGAACATCTCAGGTCATGGCTCTTTGATCCCCAAGCTCGAGACCAATTCGTCATGTTTCGCGGCGATAATGTGGGAGTTTTCTGGAACAATAAGAAGGAACCACCCGAGTCTATCGTCGACCGCAAACACTGGACACAACTTTTCGTTTCTTGGTCACCACATGGGACGTATCTTGCCTCTATCCATCAGCAAGGTGTTCAATTATGGGGTGGGCCATCTTTCAAGAGAATCAGACAATTCCCGCATCCTTTCGTCAGCTTGATCGAGTTCTCGCCTGGGGAATCATACTTGACAACATGGTCTAATCAGCCCATCACCGTCGAAGAGGGTAAAGGGCCTCTTTCTATTGACGAAGAAGGCAAGCACATCGTCGTCTGGGACATCACCACGGGTAAACCACTTCGATCTTTTGTCGCCCATGATCTTACCCCTCCCCCAGGCGCGGATGCGGCAGCCATCCCGCCAAAAGCGAAAGTTCAGTGGCCAGCGTTCAAATGGTCTGCTGATGAAAAGTACGTCGCGAGGATGAAGCCTCATGAGAGCATCTCCATCTACGAACTTCCCAGAATGAATCTCTTGGATAAGACATCCGTCAAGGCTGAAGGAATCATGGATTTTGAATGGGCTCCCTCCACAACCCAACGGGAGGGTATCAAGACATACGAATCACTCCTCTGCTTTTGGACCCCAGAGATAGGATCCAACCCGGCCAAGGTTGCGTTGATGTCCGTTCCTTCTAAGGAGATTGTGAGAACCCGGAACCTCTTCAATGTCACCGATGCAAAACTTCACTGGCAGTCCGAAGGAAAGTTCATTTGTGTCAAAGTGGATCGGCACTCAAAGTCCAAGAAATCCAATGCGACGAACCTCGAAATATTCCGCATCCGAGAAAAGGGTGTCCCGGTCGAAGTCGTCGACTCTCTCAAGGATACTGTCATCAATTTCGCATGGGAACCTAAGGGCGATAGGTTCGTGTTGATCACCGCAGGCGAAGCAGTCGCTGGTAGCAACGTCCTTCCCAAGACATCCGTCTCATTCTTCGCCCCCGAAAAAATAAAAGGTCCTGGGACGGGAGCGTTCAAGCTTGTGCGCACGTACGATAAGAAAAACTCCAATGGGATCTACTGGTCACCAAAAGGTCGATTCGTGGTCGTTGCCACGGTCAGTGTGCAACAACATTCAGACATCGACTTTTATGACCTGGATTACGAGGGCGAAAAGACTGAGCAGGACGTTGCGGCCAATCTAAATGCAAACCTCATGCTGATGAATAGCGAGGACCACTATGGTATGACGGATGTGGACTGGGATCCCACGGGTAGATATGTCACGACAAGTGCTAGTGTGTGGACTCATCAGGTAAGAGATCCCATCCCCATCCTTTGGCAAAGTACAACAGCCGGGTTGTGAATTCTCTAACATGCCGATGACCAGATGGAAAACGGCTGGCGTCTCTGGACCTTTTACGGTGCCCTCCTCTCCGAACACCCAACTGAGAAGTTCAAACAATTGATTTGGCGGCCTCGGCCGCCTACCCTCCTCAGCAAAGAAGAACAGCGCACGATCCGCCGCAACCTGCGCGAATACTCCAAAGAATTTGACGAGTTGGACAAGGAGATGGAAGAAGGAGCAAACCAGGCGGTCATTGACGCAAGGAGGAGGCTTTACATGGAGTGGTATAGTTGGGTGGCGAGGGAGAAGGAGTTGTTGCGGCAGGAGAGAGAAGAGCTCGGCCTGAAGGATCCCGACGAGGAGTTGGCTCTTCAAAAGACCAGAAGTCTCGAAGAAGAGGGCGAGAAGGTAGTGGAGGAAGTGGTCGAGGAGGTGATTGAAGAGACAGAGGAGGTGGTGTAGTAAAAGGGCGCTCGTCGGGTTGATGAGATGACAGTCTTTCTTGCTACTTTAGATCGAAAGCCAAGTACAAGATCACTTGTGTTGGGTTGCTTTCGCATCATCGATCATGGAACCGAATAACAAAATGTGAATGATAGATTCTTATGGGGACTCGAACATTTTCGACATGTATTCCTGCTAGGCATGGCAAAAGACTCTTCAGAAGGGCTGCCCAGCTACGGGGAACAGAATTTCCAATTCATATCAATGTCTGTAAAAGGAAGACTAGGCTTTCTGCCTGTCCCAGGGTCAGAGATTCGTATTCATAGTCGTTGTGTCAGGCGAATCATTGGCCATCCCCAACACCATTCCCAAATGAGGATTTGCAAAGTCCTGGGTTTTCTAATACCAGCAAGCAAACCCATAGAAACAAAGAGCAATTCTTTGACATATTCGCACAGCATAGTCTTGCCAAAAGATAGGCTCTCTTATCATCAGGCTCTCGTGAGGCACATCCACAACTCCAACTGGGCAGCAATGTCAATTTCTGGCCACGATGTTCATATCCCGCTTTCTTGCTCCTTCATTCCCTCCTCTACGTCTCTCAGCTGATCCAAGTTGATGCGACATTCTTCCATTTTCTTGGACCAGTAGAACAAATCTTGGCTCGCAGCAGCATGTTTCTTACTGTTCAAGGGTGCCTCAATGGCATCGTACTTCTCCCAGGCTTGAGCATGCTTGGCTTTTGCCTCTTCGAATTGGTCCATCAAAAGTTTCTTAACATTGGCAAGCGCATGCCATGGGCTGATCTTCGGACGTAGGGTTGGTTCCTCTAGCATTGCGTCTTTCATAAGCTGGGTAATTTGTGCCGTGAAATCAGTCTTTTCGGCAGCGGCGGCAGAGGCTGAACGTGTGGCGTGAGTAACTTGTCTTGGTTTTCTTGCAGTGAGTCGTTGACACACAGTACAATTACCAATGTGTTCCGGGTCACCATGACGATGCAGAACGTTTTGGGCCTCTTGTGAAACTTGAACTCTTGTCGACCTCACGGGTTGGCTCACTGTGATGTCGGGCAAGATGTATGCCGAAGTCATGTTTTCATCGAGGGATGGGCGACGCCGTCGGCGTGAGGTATTTGACGCGGCGGTGGGGTCTTCAATGACGCTATTTTCTGTGTCATGGACAGTCGGTCGCTTGTAGGATTGGGACTTGCTCTTAGCGATTCCATCTGACTTGGTCGTTGGGCGCTTTTCTGACACTGGGGATATTGCTCGGTTGACAACAGGAGAGAGAACTCGGGCGTCATCCGAGTTAGTGGTCTTAGGCGCATCTTTAGAGTCCGCAGACGTGTCCTTCATAGAAGTCCGTCGAACAGGAGATCTTGGTGGCGTCGACATAGATCTGCTTATATCAAACAGTTCTTCCTCAACGCGTGATGCTGTCTTGCTCTTCTTTACTGGTGTGTTTTGTTTCTTGGATGCAGCTCGGAGCAACCTAAGCTCAAGTAGGGCATCGTCGCGTTCGCGGGTAAGCGAGTTGATGGTCTGCATTGCTTCGCTGAGATCACGTTGGAGGGCACGCAAAGACGCCACAATCTGTTTCTCATCGGCCGGGATGGTGTAGTGGATTTGGACATTTGGCAGAGAACCGTGGTCTGGCATAATCTGAGAGGTGTTGGGGATGTTGGTGGGCAGCATGAAGGACTGGCTGGGGTTCTGGGATTTGGACGACGCGGCCCGACTGAAGCGAGTAGACTTCTTGACACGATCAAACTGTGGAGAGGTTGAACCAGGCGTGTACATGACCTGAAAAATGATTAGGACGTTCCGACCAAATGCAACGCAGCTCGCCTACCTGGTAATCTCCAATGAAAGCCTCGTGAGAATGAATGCTGCTATAGTTTGTATTCATTGTGCCGTGATCAAACCTCGAAGGAGCCATCGTTAGTTTCGTGGGATGTTGAGGGTAAGATATTGGATCAATCGAGGATAGGTTTGGGGATTCAAATCTTTGAGAGCGAGAAGCCATGTGCGTCGAGATTTCTGTTTGTTATGGCATTTCTGGAAAAGGAAAGAGCGGAGCATCCAAAACAGGCAATATAACCGACGCCCGGCATTCCGTCAATGGTAGTTTTAGCCTCGTCTCTACTATTCAGTGCCCATTGATGGCCTTGCTGTTTCCATCCGTTTGGCGCCGACCAGCAAACATGGTCAAATGCCGTAGATTATAATTTGCCCTTGATAAATCAATTTCTCAAGGTTCTTGTATAGGAAAATATACAAGAGGCACATCGTTGCGGGGAAGGTGGCCTCGAGTGAGATTGTCCACAAGAGCTGACCCAGATGTCTGCGAGGGTTGCCATAAGCGGAACTCGATACAAGATTCCCATGAAGAACCTCAGATTTTATCAAAGTTCTAGGCCGTTATACTCGCAGTTACGGCATTTGAGGTTTCATTCCGCGAGATCACTCGCATGGACATTCTATTTGGACAAGGTAAGTTTCTTTTGAGCGCGAGCCACACCAGGATGGACGGGACGGGGGATTACGCAAACACTGCCAGCGCTGGTAGGCGGAGCCTGGCTGTGTGTCTCAGCATCTTTTAGGAGGAGCCACAACCTACCGCCTATCCGAGCTACGGTGGCCCACTGCTGGCCCTGGGGTGAAGCTGGACCAATCCGCCTTTGCCAGGCCCTGGGGTGGAGATGCATAAACCTGCTACTAACCTCCGCCGCTGGAGGCTGACGGCATGCGCTACTTTCCTACACCTGATTCTGCCAACTGCAAAGGTTCCTCGAGGCCGCCCACTGCCACTGCTAAGAAACCTCGACAAGTCTTACCACAAATTTCGTGTACTTGTAGGCATACCTATGCTTGAACCAATTGTCTCTAGATCCATGTCTCTGTAGTCCTTGTTGTATTACCACTCACAAATCTCTCTCTGAGAAAAATCTCCGTTTGACAGCTTGTACGAATCTGCTGTATCTCCTCCGAATCTGCCATATTACGAATACATTTGTGTCCAACTTTACCAACTTGATCAGATGTCACGATAACGAAGCTTCAACGACAACTTCCACAAACTCCGATTTCGCCTACCCCTAATCGCTGCCATGGCGGTGACAGTACCTATACAAGCGCTGGACAAACGCGATATGCCCTCAAATCGATTATACTCGAGACAAGGGCCACCGAACGCTGGCGACGGCGGGGGCGGAGGCGGAGGGATGGGTGGAAATGCTGTTATAGTAGGCGTAAGTATTGATTCTAAATCTTTCGCTACGAGAACAATGTCTAATGGCTTCAGATCGTCGCTGGTGTCGTTCTCTTCCTCATTGCTTGCGTGGTCTTTTACACAATGCTGCGGAGGTGGAGAGTACAAGGCAAAAGGCCCAAATACATTCCCACGAAATTTTTGAAGAGCAAATGGCAGAGCTGGCAACCCGGCGGCAAATACAAGGCCGTTCGGAACCGAGATCTTTCATCCACGAACACAGCATACAATGGCAATGAGATCGGCGATGGGGCAGGAACTGGTGCCGGAGTCGACCGCAACACCAGTGTGCGCAGCGTCATAACACTTCCGGCATATTCAAGAACGCCAAAGGACAGCGAACAAGTAATCGGGCGGGAGGGTGAAAGAGGTGGTATGGACACAGTGGTGGAATTCCCGGAGACGGTGGAAGAGGAAGAAACACGTCGTGAAGACCAGATGGAATCATTATACCAAATCCGAGTGGCACGCCGCCGTGAAATTGCGGAACGAGAAGAACGCAGACGGGAGCGACGAGAAGCTCGCGAGAGAGGAGACACAGCACGATTAGAGGAGTTGAGGCGAGAGTCTCGCCAGCGTGCAAACGAGAGTACTACCTCCGTCAATGGCGGTGTGAGTGTCTCTGCTGCCACCTTGATTGCTGAACATCAGTCTCGCGGACGGGAACGACGGGTCTCAAGCGTCGCATATGCTTCGCTGGGAGAGGTACGGCATGACGGTACCCGGATCCGAGCAAACAGCAACGACTCCGAGCGAGGTGGGCTGTTGAGTGGAGCAGCCCCCATGGGCGAGACTGAGGGACGGCTCCGTCTCCTTTCGGATGCTACATCAACGCATAGTCGAGAGCGTTCAATCAGTGCGGTCAGTGTTTCAACGATGGGGTCTGATATGGAACCTCAACCAACACCTGGATCAACCATTCCCGACGACAGCAACCGACGCCAAAGTGACGAGCCCCAAAGCGGCGGTACGTCCAACTCTTCCCCGACCGCCAACAGATTCACGCCTGATGAAAGCACTGGATCAGACGATATTGGGGAATCACGCATTCCACTACCTTCAGGCATTGGCGATGAAACTCGGCCGCCCGACTACGAGTTTCTGGACTGGGGTGATGCTCCTTCATACGAGGCTGCCGTCGCTCGTCGCGCAGCAAGCAATGCCAGTCGAGCTGCGGGTCTTCTGTCTAGAGGCCCTACAAATGCAAGCATTGCTCCTCGACTCCCCCAGCTCAACCTTCCTAGGATCAGTGTGTCTGGAGCCACGGAGCCTAATACACCTGTGTCGCCAGATGTGCAATCCGCGCCTGTATCCAATAATGGACCCATGTCGACCTCGCACTCACCTGAGGTAACGACAGAATCCGAGCAATCAAGGGTGTAACCCATCTCGAATCCTGCAAGTGCTTCAAAATTGAGTATTCTATACATGAAAGGAGGATGCTGTGCTTCGGACAGATCCGGTTTATATATAAGATTGGGCAACAGGGATCTGTCATTCAAAATATGAGCATGAAATTTATGACGAGGATGTCTTCTTACAATACGTGCCGCAACGTATATAGCACGGTGTTGGGGTATCTCCTGGACTATCTGACTCAGGAAGGGCGAGGGCGGCAATTAATCGAGCCCCGCTCCTCGATTTGAACATCGGTTTTCTTGTAATGAAGCAATACCCATACCCTTTGGGTCGATTCAGTGCTAAGTTTCCTTCTTGTTTTGTTCGAGCTTTGACTCGTCAGCTTACCTCTCTCTTTGTGTACGTGGCAGGTGGATGTTGTTTCGGGAGCACTATATCACACTAAGCCGCCAGGCAATGAGCTTGCAGGAGGACACGACGGGGAAGACCAGTGTCCTGAGAAGAGATCGCCCAAACAGCGACGGGCATGTTCCAAGGTGACTAGATGTGGCTGGAAGGCTGTCAGGGCACAGGAAAGCCTAGACCAATCATGAGATACTGATGATGAGTCTTTCTCATTCCAGCAATGCTATGAAGTAAGTTGAACCAAACCACTTTGTGTAAAGCTGTTCGGGACTTTTGTCTTTGATACTGCCGTGGTCTGGTTGGACCTATTGATTCCACATCAGAGAGGGTCGGTTTTTCCAGGCTGGATGATGTTAACAGCCGGCTCCAACCGTCTGCTCCATCTGTGACGACGGCAGTTGAGGACTCGGACACTCCTTGCCTCCGTGATCCAGAGCATATCTCCACCTCAGTTTGACCCTTTTTTGGACTCTTTAGTTGGTGGCCGACATGTCTTCTCTCACTAATCATCTACCGCACAATGCCCTCGAATCTCGTCTTGAACCACTTGATCGCATCATCCTTGGAAACTTGGTGGCTGCGTCCAACCTTGCTCTTGCAGCGTCTTCTCCGAGCAACTCTGGCACCGGGTCTGCCCATGCAGCAATAGAAATCCATTCCGTAAATCCCAATCGCCGGATCGTACTTGATCCCCAAATCGATGTGCTCCGAAATACCGAACCCGAAGTTCCCGGTCTCGCTGAAGTTCTTTTTCCTGAGTTCGTATTCCTTGACTTTCAAGCCGCGTTCGAGGATCTCTTCGGCTTTGGGCCCGCGGACAGTGACATGAACGGCGATCTTTTCGTTACGGCGGATACCGAAAGAACGAACAGTGTAACGGGCTTTGCCTGCACAGAGTGTGTCAGCACGAGGGTCAAAAGTGCGACTGGGGATTAGAAGCGTACTGTAGACAGGAGTTTGACCCGACAGTTGTTCCAACACCTTTGCAGCACGGGTGAGACGATCACCAGACTCGCCAACGGAAATGTTCAGCACCAGCTTGTCGATGCGCAGATCCCGCATGGGGTTTGAGCTCTTGTCGTTGCCTTCCGCCATTTTGTCAGAAAATGGTGGTGTTAACGATTGCGACAGAGTACAAGTTTCGAGGGGGTTGTGGTGCAGGTAGTTGAGAAAAAGCGAGAGGGCCCAATTGACGGGTGTTCGAAATTCTGCGTTGGTGCGTCCGGGGTTGTGGCTTGGCACTGCCAAGGACAAGAAATTGAACTAAACTGGATTTGGAGCTGCGGCACCAATTTTGAAGTCTCGCGACCAGGGCACCCAGGATCAACTACTTGTACAAAGAACCACATAAAGATAATACCAGTTCGAGCCTGCTTCACTTCTTCTTCTGCAGAAGTGCTACAGCCATCGTCTGGCACGTGCAGTGGGGCTGCGGCTCTAAACTTCGCACGAATCCTATTTTTGAGGCACAAGCGAGCAATCTGTACATCGGTGCTGAACGAAGGCGAAGTCGCATTCGTGCGCACCGTCAGGCAAGATGGCGAACAAGCAGGGGAAGATGGTAACTATTGACAGCATTGTTCCTTCTCTTATGGATGATGGCTAATCCCTGTCTAGCAAAACTTGGTATACCTGACCTGTCCCACCGTTACTTCAAGAAGCACCCTTTCTGACTAGAGATAACAAGATCAACTACCGCATGCGTGTGACCATGAACGACGGCCGTCAAATGACTGGTCAAATGCTTGCATTCGATAAAGTGAGTTCTGTGCCTGGCAACCACATCGGGCCCCTCTTAACCTACCCCAATGCGCGATTGAGTTGCTAATATTCCATCTTTGGTAACAGCACATGAACCTCGTCCTCGCAGACACCGAAGAATTCCGCAAAGTTAAACGCAAGCAGGCCAAATCCTCCGCGCCGGCGGCGCCGGGCTCTGCGGCTGCGAGTGTCGAGACCGAAGAGAAACGAACCTTGGGCCTTGTGATTCTGAGAGGAACAAATATCGTGAGCTGTTCTGTTGAAGGACCTCCTCCATCCGATCCCAGCGCCAGATTAGGGCAATCTGCTCCAGGAGGAGCACCAGCAACACTTCAGGCTGGTACAGGTATCTCGAGACCAGCTGGCAGAGGTCTTCCCGTTGGGTTGGGGGGTCCTGTGGCAGGCGTGGGGATGGGGGGGCCACCTCCTCCGGGAGGAGTGCCACCTGGAGCGTTTGGATTCCCGCCGCAACCGCCAGCGGGATTTCCAGGCGGAGCACCACCCCCTGGATTCGCTGGAGCTGGAAGAGGTGGACTACCTGGACCACCAGGAGGACCTCCTCCCGGCTTCGGTGCACCTCCCCCTGGGTTTGGAGGACCGCCCGGTGGCCCGCCAGCAGGTATGCCTCCGGGCTTCCAAGGCGGACCACCAGGCCCTGGAAGGGGTTTCCCGCCTCCAGGATTCGGAGGAAGGTGAATATGGCTGTGCAACCCAGAGCATCAAAGGGTTGGAAGCGATCCTACGCCCGTACATGGTTAAAGGACCGAGAGATCCATGGGCCGCTTTGTCGTTTCAAGTCGCTTGGACTCGCGGTATGAAAGGTGCTCAACACTTCCTCTGCACAAAGAGGTCTGCAACAAAACCAGCAAAATGCAGATTGTTCGGTATCTTCGTGGTCCCGACAGTCACATACATTGCTGTTAGCAACATGCCAGGCTGCAACCCGTTGAGATTATGTGATTGGACACCTCACGCCTCAGACCAAGTTTGAAAATAGCAGCCAAAACGCAAACTCCTAAATTGACGATTGCAAGCATGATTCAGAAACGGGAAAAGGGAGGAGCTGATCCCAGAGCAGACCACTCCGTCGAATATTACGGCTTTCGTGCCAAATCCGGCGGCAGCCACTGAGCAGCTTGCACTGAGGAAAAAGGGATTTTATTTGCAACAGTTCCCAAGAGGGAGCAGTCACATGCTTTACAGAAGAAAGCAATGAAATGACAGAAGCAAGACGAAACCCATCTTCCCGCTCTAAAAGTAGAGATGTGTGCACTGCATGCTTTACCACAAGACAAAGTAATAATCATACATTGATAGCAAACTTTCGTGTCTCTGGACCTCTTCTACCATAGCCAACTGCATCCTCATATCCCACGCTCTGATAATTTCCCATAATATTATCGATTAGCCAGGTGGAATATCGAGGGTGCTTTATGCAGTGGCCCCTGGAGCGTCGCATTTCTTAATACTGGATTTTGTTAGGGGGAGGGTAGAGACAAGTCACACACGCATTGCGGGTGAAACCTTGAGCTTTTCTTCGAGCCTCGTCGGGGGCTTCTGCAGGCTGGGTCCACCCTTGGCAGGTTTGACAAGTTTGCCAACGGTTTCTTGCGCCGGCGAGGCTGAGACTTTTTGCAAGTACAGGCATAACAAAGTAATATCAAGAGACACCTCGTACGCGCACACAATGCCTCCGCCAACGAAGCGTCGAAGGGTAGAGCCCACCGTTGTTGATGAAATCAGATTTGACACGACTGCGCGCCACGATTTCCTGACTGGATTCCACAAGCGCAAGTTGCAGAGGGCCAAGCAGGCACAGGAGGCCGCCGAGCGGAGAGCAAGGGCAGAAAGGATCGAGGAGCGGAAGAAGGTGAGGCTCTCTCTTGATCGGAGCTGTTTGTTTCCGCCTGTGCTGACGGTCTACCAGCTGCGAGAACAGCGGAGAGCCGACCTTGAAAGACACGTGCAGGAAGTCAACGCTTTGTTGAGACCACTATCTGATCATGACGATGAAGATGAGGACGAGAGCGAACAGGGCTCAGAAGAGGAGTGGAGCGGAATTTCAGATTCGGGACCCGTTCCGCTCCATCACGAGACTGAATATATCGACGAAGAGAAGTACACCACAGTGACTGTTGAGGCAATGGATGTTTCCAAAGAAGGACTATCCAAGGCGGAACAGAATCGTGATCCGCATTCCCAGCGATACGCTGGAGAGATTCCCGAAGGATTGGGAAGTGGTCCGGACGATAAGCAGAAAAGCCGATGGACAACAAGCCGGCCAAAGGACATCAAGAAGCGAAAGAAGAGAAACTTTCGATACGAGAGCAAGGCAGAAAGGAAGGAGACACGCTCAAAGGAAAAGGCCAGAAATCGGAAACAGGCTCGAGAACGCAGGAGTGATCGACGATAATGGTATTCTGGATTCTCATTCAAGACTTGCAACGCTCGCCTTCGGGTGTGCCCTTTATCAAATGCCCATGGTATCATAGGTACGGTGGTCTATGCATTGTGCTCCGCGCACTTGCTAAACACAATGGCCAACACCAGGTATCTCGCCCACTTTAGATATTGCCCATGCTTTGCTCCAGTTCTTGTAGCTCCTTCTGCAGATCCGCATACTTTTTAGCCATGTCCTCATACTTGTTCTCCCACTCGTCGCGTGCTTGCTCCAACGCTTGGACTTTGCGCTCGAAGTGGCCAGCTTTGACATCGGTTTGCCGGAGCCTGGAACGGGTTTGTTAGCAGGAATTACTGTGTCGAGCATGGCCACGCATACTTCTCGTTGGTCTCCCTGAGGGTCTTATCGGCCTGCTCAGCTTCCTCCTCGAGAACTTGGAGTTTCCGCTGAAGAGACTCAGTCTCGCTGCTGTGTTGTGCCGATTCGCCGGCAAGTGCCTTTGCTTCCTTTATGCCTTGCTCGAGTTTCTCAACTTCGGCTTCCAGGAGTTGGTTGCGGTGGTTGAGAGAAGTGATCTCTTGTTCTTTTTGGAGGTTGTCTTGTTCGAGAGTTTTGACTTTCTGCTTGAGCTCCTCGGCTTTGGCTGCGTTCTCGTCCGCCTCAATGCGGAGAGAGTTCATTTTCTGTTGGAAATTAGCGAACACGGCCGACATGGTGGGCGGGTCGAAGATGGTGATGGACGGGTGAGGAGGGTGCGGAATTGTCTGGGTCCTGGAGGGACGTGGGATAAAGGATGGTTCGTGATATTGTGAAAATGATTGCAGCAGCCAGGTGGCAGGGCAATCGATTGAATGCGTTGTGGCAGAAGGCAGCCCCGAATGAATTACTTGCTGCCTGGCAGGAGCACGAGGGGAAGGTTGCAGGTGCAGCAGAGGTGATAGGGACATACCTCCTTGATCCGATCCATGGTGAATTTCCGGTGTAGGGGTCGTGAATTCGAGGTCTGGCAGAAAGTTGAATGGGTGAGAGCAGGTGTACGTTGACTGGAGTCAAAGATAAATGATACTTGTTCGTAAGGGAAGGCTCAACTGGCGGTCACTGATGCATTATTCGCTAAGAGTCAGCTGGGGGATAGAGGGGAAGTCATCGATGATCAAGCCAATGACATTTGGGTTCTAGGGGTGAGGCTGCATGGGCTTCAGCCCTCGCTGTTTGCGCTCTAGGCCGGTTTCAGGCTCTAACGGTTCGACCGAACACCGCCAGGAGCCTCCCGGAACACGTTGCCCAGGGCAACCGCGTCAACAATTCGGCCTTGTCAGCCCGCGTTTCTCCCACTGAATCAGTCCCCAACAATCCCTCCCGTCCTAGATTTCGACCGCAGACAATAATTACAACTATCTGGACGAATCGATAACATACCTACCATGGCAAGCATTCTAGCCTCACGAGACCAAGAGAACCTCATCCACACCCATCAGACCACAGCTGCTGGGAAGCCGTTGAACCAAAGCACGCGGGTGCTAAATCCAAAGACACCAGGAAATCTGAAGACTCCTTTTCGGCCAGCGAAGAATAATGAAAACCTACCGGTCCGTTTCAATGGACAGAAGCCGTTGGAGAAGGATGGGCCAAGCAAGTTAGACAAGAGTACATTTGTTACACCTTTGCTTCCACGCAACCGAGCTCCTCTTGGAATCAAGACAACCAACGCGAAAGCTCAGGCATTCCAGACTCCTGCTCCTGCTCCTCTGACGACAAAGCGACCTGGCACTGGCCAGAAACAATCCGCAGCCCGTCGATCAGGAAGGTCTAAGATCGCAATTTCTCTTTCCGAACCAGTGGAGGCTGAGTCTTTGTTGCAAAGACCTGCGCAAGAACAAGAGCCAGATTTTGGATATGCGCCACCGCCACCAGTAGAGCTACCGGATCCCCCAATTGAATTTGAAGAAGATACTCTTCTTACAGAGGAGCTTCGAGCAGGCTACGGAGTGGTCTATCCATACGACTCCCCGAAAGATGAGAATGGAATATCGATACGCTCCAACAAGGAACAGGAGGACCGTATGAACAAAAGCCTTGGGGATATGGACAAGCCTGTATTCCCTACACTCAGCAAATTGGACGCACAGGTCGACGCCATGATTGCAGCAGGACCAAAGAAACGACCAGACCTCTCAAGAGTTGATACCATGCATGCGAAGTCTGCTGCCGCGGTACTCTCTGGCTCACAATTGCACCTACCTGCTGCTATCAGGAAAACTACGCAGGCATCAGAACAGAAGAAGAGAGCGATTCTTCCCGTCACAAAAGGCAAACATTCTACTCTGCCACAGCGCTTTCCATCATCTCGCACCACCCATACTGCCATTTCAAAGAACACAATTGGGTTTCCCAAAGCAAAGAAGGTCCCCTCCATCATTCCCAGAAGTGCTGAAAACGAGAGAAACGGACTTACCTCAGCCTCGAGGCCCGGCAAGATGTCGCAGGCATCGATCCATCCACGCGACTTCCGCGACCTGTATGGGTCACCCCCTGAGGAAAGTGACATGTGGTTCAGACTGAAGCAATTCGAGCTGCTGGAGCAAGATTTAGGTCAGGATGAGGCTAGTGACCTCGCAGATGACCTATTTGGAACCGACTTCTTCCCTTTTGAAAACGCAAAATTAGACGACGAGGATTTTCAATTGCCTGTCCCCGAATGAACACGATACTTCAGTTAGTCCTCGTTGCAGGCATAGGGCATAGCATGTTCCTGGTAACTTTTACGACACTCAACGATTCATGATATTGATACCCCCTTGATAGATATTGCAAGGACCCGGAGTTGCCAAAGCACGAATATCTAACTGGGAACGGCGCCAACTGTTCAGGAGGGAACAACTTGTTTGGCACTATGGATGGTGGGAGGTCTATACAGAGAGTGCTTTGGAACTATTTGATTTTGGAGACGGGCTTTTGTTGCTTGGGCAAACGCATTGCTACTGTACTTCGCTCTCCAACTGGAGCGCGTTTCCCAATGGTCCATTGACTTTGTCGTTGATATCGAGCACGGGGGCGGTCATCATCTCGGGCTCACGGTAATTCATCCACACCGCCGTGAACGCCACCATTTGTCGCTGCCTTGAGGAACTCCTTGGGTGGCTCCGTGACTTTCATATTCCAGCCAAACTGATCCTTGACCTTGCCCATTTGAATACCCTTTAACGTGCTCAACAACTGCGCGCAGACTGGACCAGGATCTAGGTTCTCGTTGACCGGATATTCGAATTTATCACCCTTGGATTTCATGGTGATGCTCTTGATAGGCACCAAACTCGCTGCGGTGCCAGCGGCCATGATTTCTATGAATTGAGGGAGCTCGCTGTAGTCAATCCGGCGTCTCTCCACGTTGTAGCCGAACAAGTCTTTGGCGATTTGGCAGGCGGATTCCGATGTCACGGACTTGATGACATTTTTGGAGTCAGGCACCACAATCGTCGTCTTGTCCCCGTCCTTCCGTACGCCCAAGAAGCCCGAGGTGGAGAACTCGTCGATCTCGCTCCGTGTCTTGCTATCCAAGTGCAGAGTAATGCCGAACCCTTGAGAACGTGCTTTCTCGCTATGCCGCAACACGGGCGCGTAGTTGCCGCCCACCTTTGCACTGCCCGTTCCCTCCGGAGCTGCACGGTCGAAATCTTCGAGAATAAGCGCGTCGACGGCATGCACACCGTGGTACACGCCTGTGGGCATCACAAACACCACGAAGGTATACTCATCCGGAGGGTTCAGGCCCAACTGCGCGCTAGAGCCGAATAGCAGGGGGCGGATATACATCGCCGCGCCGGTCTCGTGAGGAGGCACAAACTCGGCGTTCAGCGCCACAGCCAGATTCACACATTCTATGAAATGATCCTCTGGCACGGGGGGAACAGAAATGAATTCGGCAGAACGTTGCATGCGGAGAGCATTCTGGTCCGGACGGAAGATAGAGATGGACCCGTCTGGCTGTCGGAAGGCTTTCATGCCCTCGTAGCACTGGACACCGTAGTTCAAACCAGGGGCCATGCCATGAATCGACAAGTGAGGCGAGGTCACAAAACGAGGTTTGCTCCATTCGGGCGTGGGCGAGGAATAGCGGAAGGTGGATTCAATATGTCCATTGACCTCGCGGACTTTGAAGCCGACATTGCTCCAGTCTGAACGATTTCGTCAGCGAGAATTCCTGCAAAGGTTTTTGCGCAGAATTCTGCCTGTTCGACGGTGCACGCCCCAGGAGAAAATGAAGGGAGGGTGGAAGACGCCTACCAATTGTGCTCACTGGTGGAGGGGGGAAAGGAGCCATGTTTGGTTGTTAGAGGGTGTGAGGAGAGAATCTGAATGTGCTTTTATTCGCCTTATGTTGGTAGCTACCTCGACGATAAAGAAGGTTGACCAGAACTCAGTGTCTTCGTCCTCGAGTTTGTAGGAGTCAAGGTTGAGGGTGAGAACGGGCAGGCTTAAGTCAGATCAGAGTTACAAAGATGAGCCGGCACTGTGGCTTTTGGGGGGACAAATATAAAAATCTTTTTCCCACCCCGTAGGTTCCCGGGGTTCAAGTTGTAAAGTCCAAGCCAATAAGCAGTTCTCCGGAGATGTTTCTGTCTGATGGTGTGGTGTGGTGTGGCAATTCAAGAATGAGACGACTGTTAACTACAACTCTTCTAGATTCTCTCTCTTTCACTCTGGTACTGTTTTGGAGTGAGCGAGATCGGAGCGCCGGTCATTTGTATTCGGTGCACATCGCAAATTTTGCTGCCCTCAGCTGCTGCTTTAGACTGCGGAGACGAAGTGGCACAGGGTGGCACCAGTGGCTGAACCCCGGATTTCGCCAGCTCGGACAAATCACGGTGAAATACCAGGCATCATACCTATCATCACCTGAGTATCCCCCTGCGCCAACTTCCTCTATTTGATTACTTTGTACTGAGTCCTACATTCTCTGTACAGCTTAATCTGCTTCCCTTGCATCAGCTTGAGCGTCGTTCTGATTTCCTCACCTCTCATTTGCTTTGTTGGCTTGTCTTTTCTTTGGAGCGAAGTTCTATCTGTCATTACTCCCCCCCTCAACATCCACCATGCCTCGAGCCCCTCCCCCTGCCATGGTGTTGCTGTCCGCCATTGCCCTCTTTGTATGGTACATCATCTGGACTCGTGATCACGACCGACCCCTGACCGCTCTATCCCACGCCGACCGCTTCCAACACTCGTCCAAACAACTACCACAAGACATGGCCGAAATCCCCACTGTAACAGCCACCCCAGAGACGTTACACGGCGACCACGTTATGGGCAAGCTCGGCAATGAAACCCTGAAAGCAGAGCTGGGCCGCGCAGCCTGGAAGGTGCTTCATACTACCATGGCACGATTCCCGGACAAGCCGACGCAAGATGAGAGCGACGCGCTCAAGAGCTATGTCTACCTCTTCGCCCGACTGTACCCGTGCGGCGAATGTGCCGAACATTTCCAGCAAATCCTCAAGAAGTACCCTCCACAGACGTCTTCACGATCGAGTGCCGCAGCCTGGGCATGCTTTGTGCATAACGTGGTGAATGAAAGAAAAGGCAAACCTATCTTTGACTGTGCCAACATTGGAGATTTCTATGACTGCGGTTGTGCAGACGATGAGAAGGAAGAGATGGCCAAAGCCGGAGCGAAGAGTGAGGCTATCGCCACCCAAGAGGCCGGCGTGAGACAGGAACCCGTTGAGATTGAGATTGAGGGAGAAACGAGAGGCGGTTGAAAACAATACATTATACATTGAGCCACCAAGGCATGGATATAATACCCTCTGCGACCGTGGATACCATGTCAACACGGAAGGCCGGCTCTCCTCCTCAATTCCCGTCACAACGTCTGTCAAAGCGATGACTCGCAGAGACTGTCTCTAATGACGCCGTTGACCCGGTTGTCACGTCCTTCAACCCTTGTGGCTTCATATCCACCATACTGAGTCTCCCTAGCACAACAGGGACTAAGTTTCCTCATTGTCAACCGACGAAGGAGCCTCCTGCAAATGTTTGGGTCGCTGGCCTTGAGCTTGGCTGGAGTCTGTGGTGATCCCAGAGGACCGTCGTCGATCGATTGTCTGGTGGACGGTGAAATCGGCGTTGGAGGTTCTGAGGCGTTCCCTTCACTGAAAGGGCTCAACGAGCGAAATCCGACGTCGATGAAGCATCTGCTGGGGATGTACCAAATGTCGTCAGCCCCAGATTCTTGACATCCGCCGAAAGCCGTGTGAATTGACGGCATGCCGCGGCCGCTGCACTTTTGGCACGGATATCTGAGGAAGATGTTGAAATCTCGGACTTGACAGCCACGAACGCTGGGTGAATTGCACATGGTGTCGCGGAAGCGATGTGTTGCTGGGTGCGAGCAGAGGAACAGGTATCGTTTCGTGGTGCACATTGTCGCTGGGTCGGAAATATCTGGAGGGTTGTGAGCTTGATGGGAAGACCAATTCAGCTGGAATTCTGTGGCCTTTTTATCCAACCTCCAGCAAGCCTTATTTGGATTTCCCAGCACAATCAACGGGATGTTTGCTTGTGGGAGCAAACACCGCGGCAAGGCACTATCTGGGCAGAGGCTGCTTGATGCATTGACGCGGATGGGTAGCGTCTTTTCTCATTTTGGTGGGATGTCCTACTGAGGGAATGAAGAAAGAATCCACGGCGTTGTGTCAAAATTAGCAACAACATCAACAATACGCCTTGTCCGTTCTTTGTCCGACGCCGGGCTATACTCTACTTATCTTGCAAACTCCTTGACGATCCTGCCTAGCGAGTCAAACATCAAGCGCGGGGACAAAGAAGGGCAACACGGAATAAAGCTTTGCTGCGCATGATTTGGGCCCAGACAACAACTCATCGGTCTCGAAGACCGATGCAGAGCCAACACATGCGGCAATACCAGTCGAGGTTCGAACCCAGGCGGCATTTGCATTCGAAGCACAAGATTGTATTTCAACACCAGCCTGCAGAATTGGTTCCCGATGTCACCAATATTATGCCTCCACAGCGCGACTCTGAAGAACCTGAAGAATTGGGTCCGGGCCATGCCCAGGAGAAGACAAGACTGGTTTCTTCGTTGATTGGGTCCTGGGGGGTATATATGTGTGGTCGTTAAGGGGCTCGAACCCTTCGTCAGGCGCGGTATTATACGTACTATATCTTGTCGTTCACTACCCATTCACCCTCAGTCTATCCGACTGAAGTATGTCCAGTCTCAGCGTCTGGACTAGTTACGAGAGATGATGCAAGACCAAAGTAAAGCGATAATTTATCAAGACTCTTCACCGAGCTGTGGAAAAGCCGTGTGGCTCTGGTTTTTTTCTTTTTATGATATCTCTCCCCCTTCCCGCGACACTCCATCTTCTTCCCCCTTCATTGGGATCTAGAAGCACCATTCCCCCCCGTCTAATTCTGGTCCTTCTCCTTGTACTTGTACTTGTATCTCCGTCTTAGCCTTGCAGCTAGTACCTCCGAAGATTTCAACTTGGCATACGTACTCTCTAAGGACTCTCGTTCCCTCGCCATCTAAGGCCCCGCAGGTTTCTCTGGGGTGTTCCAGGCCAGCGAGGCACTCGCGGTCAGGGTCCAGGGCGTCTTCCCCGTGGCCCTGGGCGACTCTCCGAGGAAGTTTGTGGGGAAGCCCAGGTCGAAGGTGGTCTGGCTCTCCAGGAAGCGGATCTGCTCGTCGGTCAACTTGATGGAGAGGGCCTGGATGTTTGCCTGAAGGTGCTCGACCTTGCGGCCGCCGACGATGGGGAAGACGTTGACCGTCTTCTGCATGACGTAGGCGAGGGCGATGGCGGCTAGCGACTCGACGCCGTGCTCCTGGGCGACCTTGTCTAGCGCGGCCGAGATCTTCTCCTGCTGCGGCGTCTGGCCGACGGCGCCGAAGATGGTGCGGAGGCCCTCGCCCTGCTTCTGGCGCTCCTCGAGCTGTTTCTTGCTCTGGAACTTGCCCCCACCCAGCACGTCAAAGGGCGCCAGCGCCATCCCAAAGTGCCGGGCCATCGGGATGATGTCGCGCTCAAAGTCGCGCTCCATCACGTTCCACCGGCCCTGGTACACGCAAAACGGCGTCTTGCCCTGGGCCCGCGCGTACGTGTTGGCCGCCGCGACGACCCACGCCGGCGTGTCCGAGACGCCCAGGTAGAGGACTTTGCCCGATTGCACGAGGGCGTGGAGGCTGTCCATGACTTCTTCGATAGACGTGGTCCAGTCCTAGTGGGTTTATTGTCAGCCTTGGAGGGGTTCCCGCTCCAAGCAAAGAAAATGGACCAGAGATTGAATGTAGGGACCAATGACTTACCCACCAATGAAGGTACAAAATGTCAATGTAATCGGTCTGGAGCTTTGCAAGGGAATCCCGGACCGAGAGGTGCAGACTCTTCTTGTGGTTCCCGGAGTAGTTGACCGTCTTGCCTTTGCCGAGCTCCCAGCTTCGGTAGGGCGTGGTGTACCTTTTCACAACAGCATAGGTATCAGCAGGTTGAGGTTGAGATTTCGCGTTGTGAGAGACGGTACGTGTACGGGACAAACACAAAAAGGGGGGAAGGGAGCAACTTTTTGCGACAGACTTACTTGGTAGCAATCACCATGAGATCCCGGTTCTTCTTTTCCGCCATCCATTCACCAAGCCACTTCTCGGATTGTTCGTTTTGATAGTTGTTCTAACAACAGCGAGAGAAGACATATCCTCGGTCAATCCAACAAGGTTCACAAGGGACTTTTCAGTCCAATAAAAAAAGTACAAAGTGTGAACGTACAGCAGTGTCGATAAAGTTCCCACCGGCCTCGAAAAAGGTGTCGAGGAGTTTGAAGGATTGTTCTTTGTTCATGCTGCCCATGCCCTACAAGTCTTGTCAGCCCTTGGTCCCGACCCTGCCTCAGTCTATTACAATAGGTAGGTAGAGGCTGAAAACCAACGAGCGTCAGGAAGACGAACCTTGGTCCAGGCATCCCCAAGGGACATGGCACCCAAACACAAGGGAGACACTCGGACGCCGGCGGTGGGCGACAGAACTCGATACCGACCCAGCTCAGTGGGTGGTTCGGGAGCGGGAGCAAACAGGTCATTGATGTCCGTCATTGCGACAACTTTGTCGTCTCTCTCTTTTCTCTAAGATGTCTGGCGAGGGAAAGAAGAATTTCCAGCCTTGCTTTTTGGAGGGTTGATTGATTGATTGAAAGAGCCGTGGTCAAAAAAAAAGGGCAACCCTAGTTGTTCTTATAGTGCTGGTCAGCGTCCTCACCGTGACAAACGAAGAGGTGAGAGAATGGATTGCAATCCAATAGCAGTGCTCATTGTGCGAAGTTGCTAGTCGTCAATTGCTCCATATTACCTCGTCGTACCTCTGCTCCATTGCTCCTTTTGGTGGGTGGGGTGTGGCGGAGGGGTTTCCCTTTGGACGCCATCTATCTGCATGCCACTGACCGTTCCTGGACATACACAGGCACTATCTCCATGTCTGCCCGAGTGAAAAGGGAAAAATGTGTGTGTGCCTTAGGGTTCCGAGGTCGTTCATTCCGACAAGCCATTCGTAGGTCAAAAACTAACTGAAGTGACGGCTCCCTACCCGAGGCAATCTCGCACCAAGCACTCCCGCTGATCGATCGATGCCAACCGGCCTTACCAGATGTGAGGCGTGTGGCTTTTAGATTTGGGCTGGTCCATGGTCGGCCGAACGCGGCCAAGTCCAATGCAAGCGTTGAGGCGTTTGGGTGTGTACATATACAGAGGAAACGGTGGAATTAACTGGAGATAAGAAAAGACCAACAGACCGACACAGTCGACAAGATTACCTCGCAACCACCAACCCGGACATGCTGGACCTTGACCTGGACCTTGACCCTCGTATAAACTTCAGTACCGAGGAATCGCTACCTGGGCATATCTCTTCCGAGCAGAAAAAAGGGAAATGGACTATGGGCGCAATTCATTCCATGATTGTTTTGTATTTGGGATAACAAAGTGCAATAGTGGCCTGGCGAGCCTGATCTAACAACAGCCAGCGAAGACCTTTTTCCCTCTGGGTCTCGTATCAATCAAGCTCCGTCATCATCAAAGCACAAGCTCTCCGGCGTGGATCAAGTTCCTGGGCAGAAAGAAAACTCCGGGAAGATGCACAGATGGTCTTTCGCAATATTATTCTTCTCCCTCCGTTAGCCGTGGCAGAATATCCCCATCCATTTGGTTTCCCGTTGATTCCCAGGCTTTTCCTGTCGACCTCCCCCCCCATAAAAAGCTCGTGCTGGATTTTGGTGTCATGTCCATGTCGAAAAAGTCTATTGAAGTCATCATGTCCCACAGGATGTCGAAAGAGAGAGAAACCCCGCAAAATAACTTTTGGTTCTTTTTGGTGAAAAACGAATCTCGTCAAAAGGCCCGAAGGATCTGTCCTTCCAGCCCCATGGCCCCCATTTCATATCAGAGCCTACTGATGAGTCTCATCATCCCATTCTCTCAAGCTTCGAGTTTTGCGCCATCGCACTCTCTTTCGTTTCAAACCGACGCCGTGGTGTGAGTCTGGTATTCGTCTGCACGTATCGTCCGTTCCCTCTGTTCACATGAGGCAGTTCGACATGCCGAGGGGTATCTGGAAATCGATCCGGAAAAGAAAAAAAAAGCCAACGCTATCTATCAGTGTATCATGCTGTGCCCGATAATAAACAGTCGTCTCGAAAAGAAAATGCCGTGGCCGTGGTCGTCATCACCGAAGAAGCAAGTCCATGCTGAAGGAGTATGCCCATTCGCTTTGAGGGCAACACCCGGTCACTGTTCGAGAGTGCGAATGTTGAAGTAAAAAGGAAAATCCCCGTGCCGAGAAGAGATGGAAAAGGTCGATCCACCACAAAACGCCATTAACCGTTTACCACCAAGAAGAAGGGCCTGTGGCACCTCCTGGGTTGCCGTACCCTCCTCCACTGCTGCCGCCGTTGTATCCGCCGCCATAGCCCCCACCACCATAAGGCGCCCCACCGGAATACCCTGGTTTTGTTAGTGCATAATCCAAGGGAGAAGAATCTTGTCGGGACTT
>WJFF01000031.1:5838-25005 GCA_011800825.1 Fonsecaea pugnacius | reverse complement strand
GATTCAGAACGTTCAGAGTCACTCGGATGAGATGCGTGTCGGCTGAGCATGTCGTCGTCGATGCGCGAGGTTCTCATAGAAAGACTCACTCCAAGACTGGACAAATTGCCGAACGACGATCTCTTTCTTGGATGCGTCAATATCCTGCGCAGACCATCAATCCGAACGAAGGCGCCATCTCTTCTGCCCGGCAGAGACGAGCTTGGCCATACAAAGTCGTCGGCCATCGAAAGGGCATCGACGGCACTGACATCGCCAGATCTAGACTTGCCCCGGAGTTTGAGAAGTTCTTGCCACCATGCCTCATCTTCCAGGACCTTATTGACTTGCTCTTGCGTCTCTTCATCGACATCTTGGCCATTGACAATGCAATTGTAAGTCTTGATCGTGCCACAGGCCAGCCAGAACACGAGAACCTCAGCCCTGATGCGTAAATTTGCTAAGAGCGACATGACTCTGGCTCGTTCCTCTTCCACATCAGCTTCGTATTCAACAAAGACCGCAACTCGCAGATTGTAAGACCGTTTCCACGACGGCACAGTGTTGAGAATGCATCCAAGTTGCAGGATAAGGGTATATGTGTCAAAGTTGGTGGTTGTGACATTCTGCGGCTCACCATCCGTCTCAGATGTCAGTTCCGCTGACATCTGGATGGGCCACAGATCTATGTATTTTTTTGTGACACTTGCTTTCGTCTTAGGGAGTTCCAAATCGCCAAAACCTATTGCGATTGCAACATTGGTCCGCAGCTTGAGGATCATATCTTCCAACACCATGACGTAGCTCTGAATATCCGTTCTTTTTTCCACATAACACACATCAGTAGGCAATTCGCCTCGGACCTGGCTCCTGCTCGTACGACGGCGTCTGATTGATCCGGCTTTCCGTTCAGGGGGCGGACTTGGCACATCGACCAGAGGTTGCTCTGATCTGAACTGTTGTAGATTGTAGAAGCCGAGGACGACAATATTCGGGCGCATGCCTCCCAATCCAGCGGAGAGAAAGACATTCCTCACTCCCCATTCAATAGAAGGCGAGATTGCCACGTTTACAAAAGCTTTGATCCTGGACATGTCGATAAACTTGTTCCAAGCTGCTTGCTGACGGCGTGCTTCCGGTACAGAGGCGCCAAAGTTTTGAGTAACAATCACATGGCCAATGATGAACAAGGCGCCCTTCTTTAGCGAGTTGCAGAAGTGAATGAGTTTGTAACTCCTTCTTGGATCATTGACCAGTAGAAGGATTTGCGGGCGCCAGAATTTGACGTGCTCGGTCTTGAGTCTCAGGAGATACTTCCGAACCTGGTGGTAGATAAGGACTTCTGAGATCGAGCCCCAGGGTTTTGGCGGAGTTGTGTAGTGGATCATGATGATGAGGATGAGGAGAAGGCAAACCGAACCAGAGGCTGAAATCCCATCAACAAAGAACATGCTTCCGACGCTGAGAAGTGCACCGGAGGCTGCTGTCCACCAGTTGAAGTATGAAAACGAAGGTCGAAAGTTTGGGGCGGATCCAATCTTCAGAAGGAACGTGGCAACGTTCAGCGCGAAAAAGGTCCTGCAAAATAACATCAGTGTCACTTTCAAACCACGCTGGAGTAACACTCACATGAGGTAAGTCATGGTTATCAGAGAAGCAATTTGGTTGATGTCGAGAAGAAGCACCAACTGAGTGACGGCGAAAGTGCAAAGGATGGCATAGATGGGCTCATCCTTCTTCTTCGTGCCCTGGCCGAATATGGAGAGGCCGGGAACGACTCGGTCTCTGGCAATGGCTTGGAGTTGCTTGGCTGGTCCGATAATACCCATCAATACGGAAAAGAATGTCGTTGCCAATTCTCCAGCAAGAATCAATATCCCCGATATGCTCGCGTCCTGCACGACGTTGACATTTCGGTAGAAGGATTCCCGGGTGATGCTTGCAGCCATAGCCACAATCACCAAAGTGTATGCGACGAAGGTCAAGGCCAACCCACCCAGCGTCCCACGCGGAATGGACACACTAGGATTCTTCAAATCGCCCGACATGCTTGCGCCGGCCAGAATGCCTCCGGTTGCCGGGAACAAGATACCAAAAATATCTTGATAGTTCTCTTTGCCCTTTAGCTCGCTGCCTGCTGCTCCCTTGGTGAAGTGAGGTAGCAGGTTCTCCTTCAGAGTTTCAAGGCGTAGGCCAGTAAACTGCAGAAATTGCTTCTTTGTCTGGAAAGGTGATCGAATGATCGCCGAGAATGGAACACTAAACGTAGCCAGGAGTAGAATGAAAAGCAGGCCATTGCTCGCGCGCGCAAAAATGGCACTTCCGGCCATACAAATAGCGACACACAGTACCACGACTAAGGTGCTCCAAAGGTACTTCCACCACTTGCCTTCAGGAAGATCATTGGCCCAATTTCCAGACTCGGCACCAAAATTGTAGGTTAGACAGTCGACTAGAGCAACTGCATTCATTCCTGTGTTGAAAACAAAGCCGAGATATGACACCAAGCCGATTGCTCCACCAAATTCAGGACCTAGAGACCTGGAGATCAAGTAATAAGCTCCGCCTCCTCTGACCGTGCCGTTAGAGGCTACCGCCGAAAGGGACATGGTCGTAACCAGGTTGATGGCATAGGCTGCGACCAACATGGCAAGCATGCCTATGACGCCGCTCTGGCCAAGTATAAACCCGAAGCGGATGAACATGAGGATGCTTAGGACGTTCAGACTCGTAGGGACAAAGACACCTGAGAGGGTGCCCAATTTTTCTGAACCGCCGGCCGGACGCGGAGGCACGCTATCATTGTGTAGAAATGATTTCTCGACCTTGCCTGGTATGCCACGGATATACGCTGCCAACGAATGCCCTGACGAGTTTTGAACCGCCGGTGTTGGGTCTGGCAATTGGGTATCATCTGGTGAGTCTTGAGGGCCGTCGAAAGTCCCATAAACTTTCGAGGAAGCAATTGTGTCCACCGGAGCAAGCGGCGGAACAGACACAGAAGACTGGGCTGTCGCTGGTCTTGATAGAGTATGTACTGAGGCATCGTGGGCTGATGCAGGACGTTGTTCTTCTGGAGTGGCCGGGAATGATGACCTCCGCAGCAATTGAGCAGCCTCATCAGTAGCTGTGCGCGTCAAGAAAGTTGGACCGCGTCGGGTTACAGAGCCTCGCCCTATACCTAAGTCTGACCAGCCTTTTTGTCCTCCTGTGCTGGCCATGATTGTCTAGGGTCGTCGGTGGATGTCGATCCATAATCAATACATCCTTTTTGCTTGGTTGAGGGGGGATAGGTGACTAGAGCGGTAATGTTGGAAGGTGATGAAGTGGAGTGGTTTGGATGTTCGTCGCAACGCTTTGGGCCTTTACTGTTCTTCGGGACCACGGGTTGGAGAGAGTCCTCGATGGATGATACTAGCCGTCCTCGTCACTTGCACTGAAATGAAGCTGGCTCGTCAAGTCACTTTCGGTCGAAAAGAGGCACGGTGAAAAGTGGATGCAGAATTCGGCTTCTAATAGAAGATGAGAGTGTATTACAGAGCTGTTACGCAGAAGAACGAGAGGAGATGAAGCTGGATGTTTGTACGGGGTACAGGGACCCCCTATGGACGGATGTTGAGGGGAGGTTCAAAAAGGGAATTTTGCACCTCTAGCCTTGCTGGGCGGGAACGTGGGGGTCGCCCTTGAGCATCGGAAGTGGGGAGTGGCGCCTACGAGTGCTTGTGGACTTGGGCGATATAGTTAAACGCGTTTATTGGACCAGCGCCTATTGTTGGCCTGATGCGCCTTGACCGCAGAAGCAAACCACGCCGAGGCGACCCCCGTGCAGGGCGCAGCCGCCAGGGGATTTTCGCCGCTTGCATCATGCTGGCCAGTTACGTTGTAGGCGAAAAAGGACTTTTCCATTATTTCTTTGCCACGAGCGCATCAAAAGCACTTGTTCCTTGATCATTCGTACCGATCACATGCTATATCCTTGATATCCTGATTATTGGGCAAGCCGTTCGATACTACATATGTCGTGGTGTCCACGGCTCCTAACTCTACCTTCAACTCAATAACGGTCTCAATATTGTCGACAATGTCTAGAACCAGTCCCGTGGATATACGCTCAAGCAGTCCCGCTGGAGGCAGTTCTCATTCGCGAAATGCATCGATAGCACGATTGTCCTCCCCTGTGCCCTCCCAACGCCTTAACACGCCTCCTGTACAGCAGGTTCCGACTCCGCAGCAGATCGCCGCTGATAACAATGATTCTGCCCTGCCCAAACTTGATCAATCTGGGTCATTGCCAGGCCCAGGTCGGTCAGCCCTCTCCACAGCTCTCGCCGATACAGGGAATCGATCGCCTCCCGGAACTCGTACACCACCTGTTCCTGCAAACGAACCTTCCCCGAGACAGCCGCTATTGAACCCAACCGCAGGACTGGGGAGTCACGACAGATTACCGAGGAGCAACTATGGCTCTTTTAATCCTCGTGAAGTGGCTGGAAGTCCAGGGCCGACAGAGGACCCCGAGGTGGTGAAGAGACACTTGGTGCAGCCGGATCAAGGCTCATCGAGGGGTAGACCTCTCCGATTAGATTTGAACGAGCCAGCGACTGGTTTGGATCCAGCCGAGTTTTCCAGTCTCCGGTTACAAGGTGGGGACATGACCCGTGCTGTGTATCGATGGGCAGAAGAGCAGGAGGGAAATCAGCCTGGAAAGGCGCAGAGGAGCAAAAGCTTCACTATGCCGAGACCAGAGCCCGAAAGTGACACCTTGGATATACAAAACATTCGGGTGCCTGGCGGATTTCGCAGAAACTTTCTGCGCAGAGCCGCCGAGAGTCCCACCCCTTCCGGTCGAGGCTGGAAAGGGTCTCCTGCAGCACATGGCCAGGACCCGTCTACAAGTGATGTTCGGCCCAGGCTGTTTACGAATAATTTTCTGGAGTTTCTAACGCTATACGGACACTTTGCGGGTGAAGACTTGGAGGAAGATGACGAGGTCCTTGAGCCAGACGAATATTTCTCGTCGGATGCCTACGACGAGGGCAGCGATCGAGAGCCTATGGAGGACAGTGCCCTGCTCACACCAGGCGGACTTCGGCGGAGACGACACAGGGAGCGCCCACCGACAGGGACGGGCAGCAGTTTCAACGCATCTCTATTGCTTCTGAAATCTTTTGTTGGCACAGGAGTTCTCTTCCTCCCGCGGGCTTTTCTAAACGGCGGCATGCTATTTTCCTCCCTTGTCTTGCTCGGCGTTGCTGTTCTGAGCTACCACTGTTTTATCTTGCTCATCAGCACACGGAACAAGGTCGAGGCTTCATTCGGCGATATTGGCGGCATTCTCTATGGAAAGTGGATGAGAGCAATGATTCTGTTCTCCATTGTTCTTAGCCAAATCGGTTTTGTGTCGGCTTACACCGTCTTCACTTCGGAGAATTTACAGGCATTTGTTCTTGCGGTCTCCAAGTGCAGGACTTTCATCGACATCAAGTTCATGGTCTTGATGCAACTTGTCATATTTTTGCCGCTCAGCTTGATCAGAGATATTGGAAAGCTTGGATTCACGGCTCTCATCGCTGACGCCTTCATCCTCGTGGGCCTCATCTACCTGTACTACTATGACATTGCCACCATCGTCGACAACAAAGGACCTTCAGATATCACTATGTTCAACCCGTCAACCTGGACACTTTTCATCGGCACGGCTATCTTCACCTTTGAAGGTGTCGGGCTGATCATCCCAATTCAGGAATCAATGAAGCGACCGCAAGATTTCCCTGGTGTCCTGGCTACTGTCATGGTCATCATCACCATCCTTTTCACCTCCATCGGCGCGCTCTCGTACGCTGCGTATGGCTCGAAAACCAAGACAGTTGTCATCCTCAACCTGCCTCAAGACAGCAAGATGGTCAACGCTGTGCAATTCCTGTACTCCCTAGCTATTCTCCTAAGCACACCGCTACAGCTGTTCCCTGCCATCCGTATCATGGAAAACGAACTATTCACTCGCTCGGGAAAATACAATCCTTATATCAAGTGGCAGAAAAATATCTTTCGTTTCTTCCTGGTTGCCGTATGTGCGCTCATTGCATGGGGTGGGGCTGGCGACTTGGACAAGTTTGTGGCATTGGTTGGGAGCTTCGCATGCATACCCCTGGTATACTGCTACCCTCCTTTGTTGCATCTCAAGGCTGTGGCAACGACCAAGTTGCAGAAATGGCTGGATTATCTGATGTTTGTCTTTGGATTGGCAAGTTGTGTGTATACGACCATCTTAACAATCCAGCAATGGGCAGGGAGCAGCGGCGGCAAATCTCCCGGATATTGCGACTCGTGACGCACCGATGGAAGAAGACGACTCCATATTTAGAGGCATTGGTGGCGAGGACAAGTGTACAATTTAAGGAGAATGCCGCCAACGGCCCTGAAGTGCGATAGACATTCAATGTCGACCGCTTTTGGCTCCAACGAGGAGGCTGGGAGCTCGACCTCCGGATATCTAGGAGCCCCGGTTCCCCCCCCATCAAGATTGGAGCGAAGCCATGTTTCACAACCATGAGAATCCCATCCTCGACTCGACAGTATCCCCTTGGTGAGAACAGGGGCTTAGTAGGGCCTGGGAGCCATGAAATAGGCCTGATCAACTCAGGGAGAGAAACATCCTGGGTTCTTCTCTGTATAAAGTTAGTTTAATGGGCCATTCAATGGGATGCATGTCGTGGACCCTGAACTCGAGGCAGACAACGCATATCTTTCTTCCTTTGCTATATAAATCCGATTCCCCTGGCGCTAACCACCAGATCATCGGCCCTTAGGCACAGCCAAAGTCAGATGCTGTATTATTGTACACGATACATAAGTTTTAGCAGCCGCACAGATCTTAACCTAACAGTCCTCGCTCTCAAACCTAGATTTGTCCTTGGGATTCGACTAGGAAGTCCATCTTGGCTGTCGACAGATAGGCGGGCGTGCTGGTCGCAGAGACAGCTGCGAAGCTGGCACTGCTCACACGGTCGACGTAAAGATATGTAGATGTCCTTGTAATACAGATGTCGTTTCGTGGTTGTGTAAGCTGTCGGCATAATAACAAAAAATAAAAGGCTGTGTGGTAAAAAGCCAGCAATGCGCGAAAAGAGTCTGGGACTTTTTTTTCAACGAGAGATGTCTCAAATCCAGGCGGTGTTCTTGCTGCGTGGCTCGGGCCAAAAACAATCCATTTCTAATATCCCAAGATCGAACAACGTGGATCAGGTGTCCAGGGAGCAGCTGATAAGTGTAAAGCTGCACGGCAGTCTCAAGGTACATAGATAGATAGGGTGGGTATCTTGCAAGGGGTAAAATACCACGTTGACACAACTCGAATTAGATCATTTTCGTAAAAGCAGATTCCGCTAACGCTGACGCAGGTACGATAACTGAAAATCGAGTTTCGGGACTCACGCGCCCTTCGTCCAGTCGAGCTTTCAGTGCATAGAGTCTTTCGATTCGGTTGGACTTGCGTGGGACTTTCCGCGTCGTTAGGGATAGCTGTCGAGAATTGCGGTCGTGATCAGAACCTATCCCACCGGACGAACCGCCGATATGAGCCCCGGTTCGATAAGATAGATAGGGGGTGGTTAGGCTCAACTTCAGAATGGATGGTGGATAAGCGCATCATCATGCTCGACGCTGTGACTTTCCATAGCGCTGTTTTGTCTCTCTCAATGAACAGACAAGAGCATCGGAAAGACGACTTCAGCCGACGCCTTTGCGTCAGGTCCTAGCGCTGGAGGACCATACGTGAAATCTGCACCGAAAAGGGCGTCGTTAAACGTCCTCCTTGATTCGTCGACTTCCATCAAATCCAGGGCGGCTTTCATTCTCTGAGGCATAAACGGCTGGAGAAGAATGGCCATGATTCGGATAGAGTCCGCGCTGGTAAAAAGGACGTAGTTCGCTATACGCCTTGTTCCGGGATCTGCACTCTTGATCAACTTCCAAACTCCAGAGTTGTGGAAGAGCTTGTTTGTCTGCGAAAAGTGGTCAGCTCTACGACCTCAACCGTAACATATGAAATTACGCCTTACCTCTCCGATCAGCTCACAGATGGACTGTACGGCTTTCCGAGGATCTGGTTCCTTCATGTGGTTGTCTGCAATTTCTCTCACAGAGCATAGTCTGGCATGGTGACCTCGTAGGCTGGCATGAATGGCCTTCAGCTCCGGAATACTCGCGCTCCATTGGTCTTGAGTGATGAACTTTGAGAAATTTTCGTCCTCTTTGACAATCTTCACGGCCTCGCGGACATCGAAGTGCTTGCTCTTGAAGACGCGATGAATGAGATTGCCGAGCCCACCCCTCAGTAAGTGATTATACGTCTCTTCAATGAATGAGTTGTCGTACGTGGCATCGTCAACAATACCCCCATTGTGTGCCATGAAGAAACGAATACAGTCCACTCCGAATCGGTCCATGGCGTAGAACGGATTGACCCCGTTGCCGGCCGACTTGGACATTTTTTCGTTGTTCATCGTCCAATGAGCGTGTGTCAGGAATCTATCAGTCACAGGAAGATTCAAAGCCATGAGGAAAGCAGGCCAGTAAATAGTGTGAAAACGGATGATGTCTTTGCCAATGACCTGACAGTTCGGGGGCCACACCATGTTCGCGTCATTTCTGTTGACGAACGGATATCCCGTCATGGTCAAGTAGTTGAATAAAGCATCGAGCCAAACGTAGATAGTCTGGCTCTCGTCGCCCGGAACCTGGATTCCCCATGTCAACCGCGATGAAGGTCTGGAAACAGACAGATCTTTGAGTCCACTTCGAATCTCGTCCATGATGAAGGCCATGCGCTGCTTTGGGACAATGGCGCCAGCATGGTCCTCGTAGTACTTCAGCAGCGGAGCCTGAAACTCGGACAGCCTGAAATGGTAATTCATCTCCGAAGTCCATTCGACATCTTTCCCAGTCTCGATGGAGACGATCTTCGTTATACCTGTTGACGGATCGAGGACTTTGTGGACTTGAGTTGAGGGATAAAAAGTCTCGTCGCTGACCGAGTACCAACCCTCGTGCTTGGCTTCGTAGATAAATCCAGCGCGATTCAGCTCTTCCCAGACATATCGGACAACATCCTTATGGTCCTCGTCCGTGGTTCGGATGAAACGGTCATAGTCGATGTTGGCTGCGTCACATAAAGCCTTGAACTGCTCGGCGTGATGATCGCAGAACAGCTTGACATCGGTGTTCGCCTTTTGAGCAGCCTTTTGCACCTTCATTCCATGTTCGTCGGTTCCAGTCAGGAGGGTCGCCTTCTCATCACTGCGAAGCTTTGCCCATCGTTTGAGAACATCGGCGAGGACTAACGTGTAGAGGTGGCCAACATGGGGTGCTGCAACGTCCATAGTTAGTTAGCCGTTATCTGAAGCGAAAGACGAGCAAACACATGCCTGAATTGACGTAGAATATGGGTGTTGTGACATAGTAAGGTTTCCCTGCCGGAGCATGAGCATTTGCAGGGCTTTCTGGTTCAATCGCTGCTGCGAGGGTGCGCCGTTGAGAATTTCCACGGAGCAAAACCGGCCGCCATGGTTGAAATCGCGCAGAAGCTCGACATTGGAGGAAGAAACTACGAGCGCTACGCTCGAGAGCGAGCATGCTTGGGTGGGGGGGCGTTCAAGAGCTGGATGCGCGCACGAGAGTAGACTCATATGTGCAGGCCCACGCATTCATTCGCTCCAATAATTATTTTTCGGAAGCTACAGCATGCGTGAGCAACACTGCAGTTTTCTCCGCATCGCGATTTGGAGTCCCCGATCGACGGCGAGGCTACGAGGCTGAGCCTCGCAGCCTCGCTAGGTGGCGGGGTGGCGAGACTGGCCAGGTAGCCTCTTTGCCTCTATTCCATGCATTCATTCCAGTACAAGTACAGATAATCGCGAACAAATGGAGACTAATATTCGGATTGGGGTATATGTTTATGCACATTAGAAATCACCTTGAATCAGTCCCATTTGCAGCCGCTCCAGGTCCTTCAATCTTGAAACATAGTCCTTGTAATACCTTTCCATCCGTCAATAAAGTGTCGGTTATGTTTACGACCTTCATCATGTTTCCTGTCAGCCTCGTCGCTCAGCATTCAAAGAAGTCGTCTGTGGTCTCATATTCGCCTTGACTCGTTCCAAAAGCTCTGGCCTGGTCATTTTGGTGTCGGGCGCTAAATTCCTCTTGAACCGGAGTGTCAGTCTTGCCGCGTTTGACTTTTGCAGCTGATCAAGCGGCAAAGCATTCAAAGCACAGCCGCTGACTTACCAGCTTCAGCCACCGCCTCAACTCTGTTTCGGTCCAGTATTCCGGATCTGCGTGCGTCGATTAGCTCAATGTCTTGGTGCTATGATATCCCAGCCAGCCAGCAAGACGCTTTTGGGAAGCAGGACAGGACCATACCACCCGTAGGATCACTCTCGGCAGGGAACATATCTCCACCCCACATATTCCACAGTGACGCCAGAGTCACTAGTCCCGCAAAGCCTAGGAAAAGATAGTAAAAGTCAGGCGCCATTCCTCGCTTTGGATTGAATGAGGTATTGTATGGGTTGGGGGTTTGTGAAGGGCACAGGGAGCTGCCGACAGCAATTTTGGCGGTGCTGTTGGCCTTATAGGACTCATCCAAGGTTACAAGGCAAACCAGGATCCCTGAGATCAAAATCCAGACAGTAGAAGTAGGGAAGGCAAACCGAAGAATAAATTCTGGTGAGTATATCAGTTGGGGCACTGCAATGTCACCAGGACTCGAGTGCAACGTGAAGACAGTGACGAAATCAAGCGTCAAGACAATGAGTCAGAGATCTAGTTAGGGTGAGAAGACAGCACGTACACGAGATTGCATTGCCTTGTCCAAGGGAGTAGGCATCTTTGACTTCTATCTCGAGATCTTCCCGGAATTATCGAAACCAGTAGTATAGTCCGTCAAGCATGGGAGGGGTATTAAAGAGACAGACAGACTTCAGGAGTCTACAAATGGGAGATCTTATTCCGTGTTTGAGGATGTGTATGTATACCGCAGAGAGTGGTCAGAAAGGACGAGAACAGGCAGCGCACATGAGGAACGAATGATTCTAGTTCTTGGATGGTGCCTGGAGAAGCAGAAGTTAATATGTAGTATTAGATGAAGTGTCTTGATTGGCCACGTACGAACAACAAACAACATCGTTTCCAAGTCCCACCCATAGTCAATCACTCACTCCCTTTCCAACACGCCTTGAGACTTTACAGCGCAGGTCCGTTGTGCGAAGGCAGTCATACATCGATTGACTTGTACTTGTGCGGTCCATGTCTCGAATTCCAGACTCTGAGATTCGGTCATTAATGGGTATCACATTGTCTCTAACCATCTCGTCATGTATCTCGTGACATATAACGCATCTTTATAAGTATATACAAGATCACCGAAGGAACGACTTGACCTCTACCCAGGGGAGATCTGACACGCACTCTCTCCAGTTTCAAGACCTCCTCTATCAACCCGAGGTAGAAACAACGCCATCGCTTCGAACGCAGAACTCAACAATCAATTTCTGTAAGTCAGCCAACTTATACGGCTTCGTCATAAATCCTTCCATCCCGGTCTTTGTCGCCCTGTGAATGGCCTCGTCAGTGACATCGGCACTGACAGCTAGGACGATAGGAGGGGTCATGCCGCCACAGTCGGATCCATCCTCGCCTTGAGAATGTTGGAACATCTCCAATATACGCTCGGTCGCTTGATAACCATCCATTTCGGGCATCCAGAGGTCCATCAAGACAACATCGACCTTTTTGTTGGATCGTTTCCCGTTCGATTTTCCGCAACTTCGTCCCTTATTGTGTATTTCCCGCATAATCCTCACTGCTTCCTTCCCATCAAAGGCTTCGTGCACATCCTTGTAGCCCAGCTTGCCGAGCATATTCACCAGCAATTTACGGTTGATTTTGTTATCTTCCGCAACCAGAAATGTCAGCGGATGCTTCTGTGCTAGGTGCCGATCGTATGTGTCCTTCTTGAGAGGACTAATCCGGGCTGGAGTCCGTGGTCCACGAGAGCTATATTCTTCGGTAGATGGCATAGTTATCCTTGAGGGTCGAGAATGCTTGTGGGCGTTGGGCGATGAATCTGGAGGTGCTAGTGTAGTAACCGGCTGGGAGACACTTTTCGAGCCTTCTGGGGTCTTACTACCAGGGGTGCCAGAACGACTTGTCGCGCTCTCGTTAGGCTCAAAAGGCACCTTAATCTCGAACTCAGAACCTTTATTTGGGCCCGACACGTCTGAAGCCACGAGGACGATATCGCCACCAAGACGACGCGCCAGTCCTTTGGCAACCAGAAGACCAAGGCCAAGGCCTTCCTTGGACCGGGTCAACGAGTCGTCTTCTCGCGAGAATGGTTTAAATAACTCGGGTTGAAAGTCTTCTGGAATCCCATCGCCGGTATCCTTGCACTTGATAATCAAGAATCGGTGCGTCTTTGAAAGTCGGGCATGCAAAGTAATGCTGCCCTGCTCTGTGAACTTGATGGCGTTCAGCAGCACAGCTGATACCAATTTGGTCAAGTCGCGTTCGTCTGCGAATATAGTCTCAGGCACATCTGCAGCCACTGACCACTCGATGATTTTCTGGGAAATATGGCCGTTTGATGAGCGCGACCTCACCACAATTCTTTCGCCCAAATCAGTGGGTTCTCCGATAGCCGAATCGGGCCTGCCTCCGACACGTAAAGAGTCGTAGATCATCAAGGGTATCAGCTCTCGAATCCGACAGTGTTTCAACCCTGGTGTTGGTAACGGGTCACTTTCCGTCGACGATAGCTTGGTTGAAGGTGTAGGCAGATCCCCAGGTGTGTTGCAATCCTGTACGGGAGTGATGATCGTGGGGACGCGTTCATCGGAAGGAAGCGTTTGTGGGGTTGGGAACTTGCCTGTGTTACTCTTAGGAGAGACGTCAACACGATGTGATGATCCAAGTTGTCGCATCTTAGTGGCGTTACCGAATTGCCAGGACGTCGGGCTACTTCGGCGGCGCTTGTAGGGATTGAAATGAATATCACTCCCCTCAATCAGCCTGGGAGGTTTGTAATCAAAGTAACCTGTGGATGTGGCTGCTGGGGACTCGTTTTCATTCGAGGGAGTATCGGGAATTTGCATATTCATGTCGTAGGCATGGACGACATTATCAGCAGCTTCAACGGCTCGTTTCGCGCTGTCTTGGATGGTCTCGATATTCTCTCGTAGACCTCGAAATACCTGGCGCAGAGAAATGTCCGAGACACCCTCGATCTGTTCCTGCACTGTTGCATGCATAACATCCAGCATTCCCACTACGCCTTGCATTGGCGTCCTTAGTTCATGAGACAGACTTTTCGCATATGGCTTGAGGGATTGGGTCCCAGGGGTGACGGCTTCACGCGGGATGACATGGGTCAGCCTGGCCGTGTTGGTACTTCGATTTCGAGGCTTTACAAACCCCTGGCCACTCAAAAGACGCTCGACGATCATGTCCTCCAAGGAATGCAGTAGGAGTTCCGTGTAACTCCAGGTAGTCTCTCGCCGGTCGAGACCTTCTTGTGTCCACATCATACCGAAATGGGCAAAGCACTTCCCTTCTGCAAACAAGGGAATCCCAATGTAGCCTTCTGCCGGGAAAGGAAGGGCATTAGGGTTATGAGTAATGAACGAACTCATGTGCTCTGGGATCAGGAAGACCTTGTCGTGCTTCATGTAGGCACAGGGCGAACCCCAAGCAAGATACTTGTAGTCACGATGCATGGCTTTCTGCTTGTCGCCGTCGTTGTAATAGAAAGCGACACCCAGTAGACATGAACCTGACTCGCCGAACGGGGGCATTTCTACCGCCGAATGGTGGTCGTCTGACAGTATCCGCTTTGCAACAAATCCGTACTGCGCATGGCAAATCTCCGTCATGCCCTCCATCAGCTTTTTCCAGAATGATTCGGTGTCCGCCATTTTGAGTTCTCGCTTTAGCTGCACCAACTTCTCGAGGGCATTGTTCTCAGGAGAGGGGAAATGCCTCGCGAGATTCTGAAGAAACCCATCTTCTCCGTATTGGGCTGGTACACCGGGCTCAACGCTAGGGAGGCATAATGATTGCCGTTCAATGAGCGGCAGAGACGGCCTAGCATCAGGTGGTTCAGCCATCACTGCCATTTGGTGTTATCGTCCACTTTGAAACACCTGGCTCTGATGTCCTAAGGGTATATTTGTTCTCATAGACATTCGTAGAGTCTGCCGGTTGCGGGCGTTCTGTTGCGAATGCAATTCGATGTTGCCAAAGGCTTCATTCGTCGTAGGTCGATCGATGATGCAGCCAGGTCCAAGATAAGGATCGTGGAGGGGGCACCCACTGTCGCAACGCAGGTCCAATACTGGGCAGCAGGCGTGTCACTGGCTATCTTTCCGGTAAACGGGGCGCAAAGGATTGAGGGTCGTAGGGTAGAGGGACTTGTTGTCTAAGAGGGCGAGGAGAGATTGAGGGAAGCCGAAGGAATTTGGTGAAAGTAGGTAGAATAGTCGATGAGTGCTGGCACTGGTGCTGTAAAGTCCAGGATCGGAGACGGGCCAGGAAAAGGGCAGCTGGAGGGGGAGGGCGTAGGCTGTCCCAAGACGAAATACGAGTCTCCGTTCCCAGGCAGTAGGTAGGTGCGCACTCAATGTGAGACCGTGCAGCGGGATTCTTGATTAGGGTAGAGTTGCATTATGTTCTGGAGAAGCGGACAGGAAGTGTGGAATACGGAGGACGAAGGCCGTCAGTGCTTGGAGCCTTGGTCAGAGTTTCTGAAGAATTTCTTTGGCTAACTACTACGTGCCACCGGTGCCACAAACTCTTCGTCACAAGGAAATCGTACCAAATCTTTTTTGACTTTGTCTCCTTTCAACTTTATTTATCTACAAGGAGGTTTTTGTACCTCGTACCTACTTGTACACAGAGCACACCGGGTCTGTCTAATACCCACAAGTGCACGTTCAAGTGGCCGAGGCAGACTGAGCGACCGCCCCATCTGCGCCGGGAGTTCAGCTTTCAGCTCACCTGGAGTTCCGGCATATCCTGCTGGGGTGCTATATGCCATTGAGACACATACCCCGATTCTGAAGAGGAGGGAGCCACATGGGCAAGACACCTCAGAGGACACTTGGCCCAGAGATGTTCCTGTGCCAGGAAGGACCCCGTTTGGCGCAGGTATGCGAAAATGTGGAAGTTGTTTTAATAATACAAACCAAAGACTAAATTACTGCAAACCGCATGTGGCATGACGCCAGTGGCATCGATCCCTCCGGAAAGAACCTTTTACGGGCGTCAGCAAATGCCCTTGGTCGTCCTGAGTGAGCGTTTTGTCAGAGTGTGAGCACAAGAGAAAAAAGAATGGAGATGGAGACATGTCGTTGGACAAACCTAGTCGTAGCCACGGTCTAGGCCTTGGAAAGACTCTCCTCCGGCTACCCACCGTCCTGCAGATGCGCCATCAGTCCTATTTGATTGGGGACCCTGATGCAGTCGTGCTAACCACAGAGGACAAGTACAAACAAGGGACCGAGCGCCCCGAACTGCCCTTGCCGAACACAGACGCGTCAGAATTCTTTCCCAGAGAGAGTCAAAAACAATCACCCTCAGTGCACAGGGCTCAGGCGGATCTGGTCTCCACACTGTTTCCGACTTGGTTGAGCAGACAGAATGAGATCGCTGACCTACAGAGACCCCCTTGAGCAGGTCAGATCTGGAAGGTCCGCAGGGGGTTGGGTCAAGAGGTGATATGCTTAAAATGCCACCTACTATTAATGCGGTAAATCTCATGTCTATCAAAAGTTCTAGGCTACCCACCGGCGTCCTGTACCACCCCTATTGACATCATCAAGTCTTTTGGCTCCGGTTAAGTCGGCAACCATCGTACTGGTTCGCTTCCAAGCAGCCCCATTGGACCATCACCAATCAGACAGTCACGGCGACATCCAAGAATTCTCCGGCAGATCAGGGAACAAGCAGGACCCTGACTAGACCCCCTTTTTGGCCAGGCCTGCCCCATTATCAACAGATCTACGAATATTGGGTACATGTGGGCAAGAGCAGAGTTCTTCAAGCTTAATACTTCAGGAGCTGGGTCATATGCCCAAAGAGGAAGTTGGATCAAAGCTTGAAAGATTCAATGGACAAAAATTGGCAATGGTCTGCGTCACGATTTTCAGGGACGTACTCTATGTCAACGAGGAATAAGTTTTCGAGCAGGACTATTAATATGATTCAGAAAGATGCGGAGAACGAGGGAGGGGTGTGAAGCAGGTGGCAGAAGCACCAAGTCCGGTATGCGGTTGACTTGCCACTTGCACAGCGGAAATTACATCTCACTGTGCCCCTGCTCCGGGTGTGCTGGAATTGTCGATGAATACCGAGCACTCTTAGAACTCTACTACTGTTCGTCCTCAAGAATGACTCTGATCGAGAGTGCAACCGGCTCTTAAGCCACGCGCAACGCACGCCGCAACGTTCGGGCAATCGCCGGCTGGTGTATGTGTACGACGAAAGGGAGGCGTGGGGGCTTCGTACTTCCTGAGGACGGAGCACACAACACATACATATGTACCTCGTACAGTACCGAGTACATCTGGGTAGGAAACACGTGCTGGCCAGTTGTTTGATGACTGATGTTGATCCCTGTTCCTGATGCCGTATTTATCTGCGTTCCAAGGTAAACTGGGGGCTATGACCACCTTCGAACATCGGTACGATGGCCATGGTGCCGAGGATCCAAGTAACCAGCTGTTGGAAGAACCGAGGTGAATTATGGATTTGTGATGTGTTGTCTCTGCTTTCTGCGGGGCCCCAGCTTTGATGGTCCTGTTTGATGGATGAGCTAAAACCAGTCTTTCCGAGGTCCTGTGTAAGTGATCGACCGCAAGAGCTTGCCAAGTACTCGCCAACGTACTCGTGCATTCCGACGCGAACACTTTAACCTGTCTTTATCGATGAGGCAGCCATGTCCTGGAGGCCACCCGCCCTGTGCCCTACAGAGACTGAATCTCTCCCGCGAGAACGGCGGCATTCTAGAAAACAATGGCAACCAAGACATACAGATCAAAAGATCCCGACGTTGCCGTGCCTGAGGACCTTAGCCTGACAGAACTCCTCCATCGCAGCGCTCGATCTCCCCCTCTACCCTCTGACCAAGTCATCGCTCAGGACGATGTAGAAAATCGCACCCTAACTATAGGTCAGCTACGCTCGAATACTGGAAGACTTGCCAAAGGCCTGACACAACAGTACAGTCCGGGTGATCAAAGTCGATGGGCCGTTATCCTACCAAACAGTGTTGCCTACATCGAGGCTGTCCACGCAGTTCTGTGGCTCGGGGGCGTCTTTTGCCCCATAAATCATTTGCTGAAGCCGGGCGAGATTGCGCATGCCCTAACAGTGTCCAAGCCAACATTCGTGATAGTATATTCTAAGGTTTTGGCAACGGTGAAAGAGGCTATCGAACTTGCCCAAGACAAATGCCCGGAATTGAAGGATCTAGAAGTCTTGACTGCCATCGGTTCACCGACCAAGGGATTCCGACACCTCCATACAGATCTCCTGGCGTCTGAGGAGTTATCTGTACCTCACTATCCGGACACCAAGAAGAGGCTGGCATCGATACACCTCTCATCAGGCACTACGGGCAATCCCAAAGGGGTCGGGCTTTCGCACTACAATTACATAGCCAACGTATTACAAATGTGGGCACACGATCCAGATCATTGGTCCCCGGAGGAGAAGATTGTCTCGTATACGCCATTTGTGCATATTGCTAATAGTGAGTTTTGCCCTTGGCCGATTAGAACCCCTTCCTGCCCTCAGCTCTGCACGATTTCCGATCTATACTGACAGCGAGGGGCTAGCAACGATACCTTTGTTCCTTGGACCATGGACCGGCATGTTGCACATTATCATGGAATCCTTTGAGATTGAGTTGTATGCCAAGACCATCCAACGGACGAGAGCCACAGCGGCACAGGTGTCGCCAACGACCGCGTTAACTATAGCAACCACTGATCTGGTCTCAAGATATGACTTTTCCACCATCAGGCACATGACTTGCGGTCCACTTCCCCTCAGTCAAGATGATTATCAAGAGTTTCTGCGACGCGGCAAATGGAAGACAGTAGCTCTTTACGGCATGACGGAGGCCGCCCCATACGTGACGTGGCAGAAGATCAGAGATACCATGCCCCTGGGGAAGAGTGGCACGCTGTTGCCCAATATTTTGGCATCGTTGCGTCTTGAAAACGGCGCAGATGCCCCTGAAGGAGGGCCGGGAGAGTTGTGGTTGAAAGGACCCAACATGACGGCAGGCTATGTCGACAATTCTGCTGCCAACGAGACCGCCTTCGATCGAGATGGATGGTACAATACGTACGTTCAACATTCTCCCTTGGGTGGTTTTTGGACAGAAGCTAACAGTAACCTCAAGGGGCGACGTGTGTACCATTTCCCCGGAAGGCCATCTACAGGTTGTGGGCCGGACAAAGGAGCTGATCAAGTATAATGGCTTCCAGGTGTCTCCGACAGAGCTGGAGGCGTACATGCTCTCTCACCCTGCCGTTCTGGATGCTGCGGTTGGAGGAGTGTGGGATCAGACCAAGATGACCGAGTTGCCCACAGCGTACGTGGTGCTCAGAGAACATGTCAAGGAGCGAAAAGACAAGATTCAGGCGCTCAAGGACATCCAGAAAACGGTCGATGGGCAGGTGACAGGATACAAGAAGTTGAGGGGACACGTCTGGGAGGTGACATCCCTACCGAGAAACGCGACCTTCAAACTCTTGCGGAAGCAGCTGGCAACGCATAAGACAGGACTCTGCTCTAGTGAAGGTGATGCCAGGTTGTCCAAGCTGTAGCGGGATGGGATGGGAACTCTGTACCGAGTAATATCAGCACCAATCATAGAGCATCATGAATGTACAGATCGTATACAGAGCCATCCCAAGATAAGGCGGGTAAATCCGCCGGGAATCGGATCGGCGGTCGGTAACATAAGAATATCTTGATTCGTTTATCTCTTTCAAGAAGCCGGTCTCTTATTCCGGGCAGTGGGCGAGAGGGCGAGAAGATGAGGATAGGAAGTGGACAAATCAGTAATACCTGGTTAATCATTTTTGGTGATACACATTCTCTAGTTCATTCCTTTTTCCA